>JAJSOF020000019.1:118258411-118548411 GCA_025594305.2 Periplaneta americana | reverse complement strand
TCGATACGCAGCGAGGGGAGGGATAGAGTGAGGGGGACCACGACTGTTGGGTCAGCCAGAGAATGCAGTTTCAGTTGAGAACATGGTGTTGGTCTGGCGTACAACATGCTTTCATCGTAGAGACATTTTTGAAAAATGAAGAGTCGGTGATCGCCACTCAGGACTCATTTCGACATCGGACGTCACGCTAGGATTCCAACTCGGAATACAATTTTGCGGTGGGTGGCTTCATTTCGTACCACAGGTTCAACATTAAAGAAGAAATCACCTGGACGAACATGGAGCGCGTGTACACCTGCAAATGTGGAGACAGACACTATGTTTTCCGGCCACGATCAGCCCGCAAACATACTATTGCACTGAGATTGTCCGAGGTTACGGTGAGATCTCGCGCCCTGCGAGTTCTTTCTTTGGGACCATTTGAAGGCGTAAGTAACCACATACACTGGACGAACTGAAGACGGCGATTCGTGAAGAAATCGCGGCAATCCCACCAGCTATGACTGTGAAAGTGACGGCAAACTTCAGAAAACGCCTCGATGCCTGTATCGAAAGTCAAGGACATCATATGGATGATGTTGTATACCATAAATAAACTGCATGTATTGGTGAATCTGTTGATAACAATAAATTTTTGATTTGATGAATCCTTACAATTTTCTTGCCCTGTGAAATCCATCCGTTCTTTCTGACGCACCCTATATAATGTACTGACATCACCTTAATAAAAAGGGTACTACACCGTGTATTTTGTGTCGATCGGTTTACATTTACTACAATCAATAATTCAGTTGTGTCGATGTAGTGAGCGTTTAGACAGCATCCTAAGCGAACTGGTGAAACAGTGGCGTTCAGTTGGACTGTCGAAAACAGAACACATCCATGTTAAAATCTGTGAGAATACCTCAAATCGTTGGATTACAGGCAGCTATACATTGGAGCTCAAAGCGTTCAGGACAATAATATTGGATTAGATAGTTCTTGATTTCTGGTTTGAAAGAAGAAATCTGTACTAAGAGGATGACAAACGTTGAGGAACTGAAGAAAAATATCCGAGATAAAATATTAAATATTTCTCCAAAATTCATTGCTAGAATCATGAGAACTCTTTGCGATGAACTGGCACAATGCATGGCTAACAAGGGCATATTCCTGAAAGTAATTTGGGAATTATTACAGCACAAAGATGCCTTTCTCTTCGTAATAAGAGAAACTACGTTAGGATCTAATGAAAATACAGTGTGTACGATATATGAACATACATTTAAATAAATAAACAGAATGCGTCGACCAGACATGGCCTCTTGCATTAAAGACATGTATTATTCTAGCAGTTGAACATGGCCCTCTACAACACTTAAAAACTGTTCGTTTCGAGCCACGAAATCAGCACTATCTAAGGTTGCCAACTTTTTTTAAGAAAATAGGGAGATTAAGGAATCGATAAAATTTCAGATATAAAATTGATAAATTATTCCCTTCAGTTACTAAAAATAAAGTTTATTCTGCAGTTAAGAGTATTTCGGGACAAAGATTTTATCTGCGTAATAGTTGAAGTCGACTGTAGTTTTCAGCTCGATTTGATTAGATATGTCATGCTCCTATTTCGAACATCTGTCCAATTGTTCATGAGGTAAAACATCCTCTTTGTATGAGTAAGCTGAGAACAAAACCGCCAGTTTTTCCAAATTTATAACATTAACACAGTCTGATTAGTGTAATATATAGTTAATCAGTGATACATGCAATGAAGGGGGAAAGGAACTGGCCACCCTACCTCATTGTCTCCTAGCCTAGTTCCCTCATAAGTGGTGCCATGTTGGTACCCTTGTGAGGTTCAGACCTATCTTCGGACAGTTGACTAAAATATGGTTTGATTTTAAACGAGCGAACACTAAAACCCATTCTTGGCAAGCATTATTTTCTATAAATACTGTATTTTTCAATCATCTCTTGAACAACAAAACTCATCATGTTATGTTTAGAATAATGATTTTTACATTATGCAAAGTAAGTCAGAAAAATGCTCTAAGAGAAAGAAAATATGGGAGCCGGGAGACTGTAAAAAATTAGGGGAAAATATGGGAGATCCCAGGAAATACGGTAGGGTTGGCAACCCTAGCACCATCTGATATGTTACAAAAATTTCTCGTCCAGAATTCTTACCGAATTTTTATTATAGCTCATTCGGCGAGTTGTTTGAATTTGTATTAAATTTCTCACAATCTTGAGAATGTAAGTTTTGAAATGAATGGTAAAACATCTCAATCGAAGCTTCTATGTTAACAGTAATCTGGTTTACAGAATTCACTATATATATATATATATATATATATATATATATATATATATATATACAGTAGAACTTGGTTATAGCGACCTCGTTTTGTGCGACACCTCGCCTATAACGTCAAATATTCTGTGGTCCCAACTAATTCCCCATAAGACATGTGCTTTCCTACCTTGCTTAATACAACAAACGCATATATGTCTACCTCGTATATAACGTCATTTTCAACCTCAGTTTGGAATAAGATTTTCTAAGAACCAAAGTATTTTAAGAAATATTTTGTTAAAATCTGACAAATTCTTTACAGTCTCCTTCTGTCATAGACCTCTGGAATGCAGGCGGATTCCGCACCCCATTGTAACCAGCCCGAATTCATGCGGTATTAGTTCAGTTTCGACAGGAAGTTTTCACTAAGTGCACGCATTTTAATGCAGTATGGTCACTAAAAGAAGTGAGTGACGCTTTAGAAGTCAATAGAATTATGAACATCTTCTATGAATCTAGGGAAGGGAGCAGTGAAATTGCAACTGAAATTATGAACATAGAACGTAATTTAGCCCTAGAAAGTGTGAATTGGGCAAGTAGAAGACAACAGAGTAAAATGACTGATTACTTCACTCCTAAGTAAAGTAGTTTGGTGAGTACTGAACAAACTGTTTTAATACAGAATACTGTATTAATTGTAGGTCTACGTGTATTTTATTATGTTCATTGTAGGCGTAAAAGTCAATACATAAATCTAAAATAAGTCTAATTAATTTTGTTATTTTTCATTTTCCACCTCACTAGATTGATAATATGAATCTCGGTTACTACGACACTCGTTTATAACAATATAATTTTTAAGGTCCCTTGGATGTCGTTATAACCAAGTTCTACTGTAAAAATATATTGAAACTTTGCTTATTTGCGTACAGAGGTTGACTTGTGAATAGTCCAAGTATGACGGGTGCTTCAAACACGGGAATGTTTTGAAAGTCATTTGCATGCTAGATATTTGGCATCGCTTTCCATAGTCCCTTTACATGAAAGTGGTAGTTATTGTCATATTTAAAAGTTGCGTTGATTGTTGCAGGGATGGCGTGGCGGGCCACACGCCGGGGATCTCAGGCGAGCACCAGCTGGAGGTGCTGCAGAACCTCACCGACCTGCTCAGGCACACCTTCAGCAGCCAGTTCGTGTTCCCTGTGCTTGGGCACGACGACCCCAACCCTGGGCTGCACTTCGGGAAGGGCTACAAGGACGTGGCCACGCTGTGGAGATACTGGCTACCTACCGAAGCGCTCCAGACCTTCAACAAAGGTAAAACTACCTCAAGGTATTCTTAAGTTAGCATATTTATTTCGTGATGTAGTCTTGCGTGGCATCTTTGGTACGGTAAAAAAAAGGAAACTTTTTGTGTGTATTTATGCATGTCATATCTACAACATGATGCAAAATCACTTCTCTACCTTTGATAGATTGTATGATAAAAAATAATTTCATTTTTAAAAATGGTCAAATATCAGTATTTTTTTAACACAAAATAAAAAAGATATTTATTAAGGAATGTAGTTGAAAGAGCATGATATTATTATATGACATATTTCGTCACAGCACTTCTTTACATGTAATGGTGTACCTCACATTTCTGTATCCGGTGCCACCATTAACATATTATTACAATAACACATTATTTGCAGTACACGTCTACACAAATACTCCCAATTACACTATGTACCTTTTTTGTTATTTGGTCAAACTCCCCTTTCAGTATTTCTCCTAACTTACATTTGCTAATCTCTATTTCTTCCTTTGTCCTCACATATCTAATATTCTATACTACTTTCACACCCCCTTTTTCCTTTAACTACTATTCACTAAAATCTCAATTTCAATTGATCTCTATAAATTATCATATTGAATTATTTGTCCTATTTGTTCTTTGACCTTTTCTCCTATCTTTCTCTTATATTCATTTACTGTTCCAACATTCAAATGTTAGTACTAATTTTATGCTGTCACTTGCTCACTTCTCACTATTTTCTCTGATTCCTATTTGCGCTCACTTTCACTTTCTCACTATTCTGCTTACACTTAATCCATTGTCACTATTCTCACTTCCTATAAATAGCCTACTTATATTTTGTATTCTATTTTATTGTATTTATTAACATTCCATGGTATTCATGCATGCTTACAGCTAGAATATGGAACAAGTCAAAAAACTTAATACTATTATAAAATCTTAATTTATAGTCACAGTCTAGATGAAATACATACAGACGAGATTTACAATATAGTCTACTAGTACAACACATAGTTTTAGTATCAATTTCATGAAGTGTTATTGAATGTCATGAATTCACCTACAGAATAGAAGGCGTGAGAAATTAGGTACTTCTTTAATTTGGCCCTAAATAATTTTATGTTTTCAGTTTCATTTTTTATATCGATAGGGAGACTATTAAAAATTTTTACTGCCATATAACGCTTTCCTTTTTGATAGCGCGATAGACTTGCCGATGGAGTGTGAAAGTCATTTTTTGACGTGTATTTATGCTATGAACTGTTGAATTAGTTACAAAGTTTTCACGATTACATACGAGGAAGATTATTAATGAAAAGATATACTGACAAGCCATGGGCATTATTTGTAGTTTTTGAAAATAGTCCTACACGATTCCTAGATTTCGCACCTACTATTATTCTAATTACTCTTTTTGTAATAGAAATATATTGTTACTATCTGTGGAATTTCCCAGAATATTATTCAAAACTCATTACCGAGTGGAAGTATGCAAAGTATATTGTTTTTAAGGTATTGATATTTACTATCTTTTGCATAGATCTAATAGCAAAACAAGCTGAATTTAGTTTGGGGGTAATTTCTTTAATATGATTTTTCCAATTTAACACATTATCGATTTTTAAGCCAAGAAATTTGGTTGTTGTTGTTTCTAATAGGGATCTATTGTTAATTATTGCGCTAGAAATTTGCGACGTTGAATTTGGACAGGATTTAAATTGAATTATGTTAGTTTTGTTACAATTTAATACTAATGTATTGACCGAGAACCAGTCATATATTTTGAAGAGAATTTCCTTTGTTGAAGATTGGAATGTGTTGGAGTTATTGGCTGTAATTACTATACTTGTGTCATCTGCAAATAATATGGGATGACCTACATCTTTTATAAGGGGGGCAAGATCATTTATAAACACTAGAAAAAGTAGGGGACCTAATATTGATCCTTGAGGAATTCCATTATTAATAGTTCCCCATGTCGATGTAGATTTCATAGTTGTATTGATTTCAACTTTCTGTTTCCTATCTATGAGATATGAGTGAAACCATTGGTGTACAACACCTTTAATTCCATAATAATCTACACATCTGCTTATACACTTTCTCTCTCCCCTATACTTCTCGATCTTTTCCAGTTTCACTTTATTTGCAGTTTTTGATCACATCCACATTTTTTTAAACGTATCAAATATCTCTGCTATATCCTCGGCTGTGGCAGGTTTTGACCTTTCTTTACTGTTCGTCTCTGCCTTATTTCTGTCTTTGTCTTTCTTTCTATTTATTTCTTCTTCTATAAAGAGCATGATATTGTAAACATGAGTTTCAGCAATAAAATAAAAGAGAGAAAACATGAAAAAGTTAACAAGTTTATGAGTCATGAGGGAAACGCTTCATCACTGCACAGTGAACTGCCATCGTTTTGAATTTTGAAAAATATATATAAATAATTTTTTTAATCGTAAAAATATTTTTTTCATATAGCAGAAGGACAGTGTTTTACACATACCAATTTTCAATATTGTACAAGATACAGTAATGGAAGAAAAAAATGCTGAATATTTCCAAAACTTTACTGTTGTAAGCAGCACCTAACCCCTTAATAGTGTAACAACTTTCCACATTGTCATTTCAATATTCTAGGATAGCATCCCAATAGTGAGCTACATAGGTTATTAAATCTGTTTATATTTGGAAATGAATAGATTTTTCACTTCATTTTAATGTGTTAAAAATTGTTTTATTTATTTATTTAACCTGGTAGAGATAAGGCCATCAGGCCTTCTCTTCCCCTCTACCAGGGGATTACAACTACAATATTAAGAATACAATTACAATTATAATTACAATTAATATTTAATTTACAAATACAATAAAAATCAAAGGACTAAAAGATTAACAGACTAATAAAAGCTAGACAGTTCATTGTAAAAATTAAGAAGAGAGAAATTTTTTTTTTATTAACTAAAGTAAAAATTAAGCCTACTCTACGCAGTAAGAAAATGCTTAATAAGTTTGCTTTTGAACGCTACTAAATTCCGACTGTCTCTCATGTCACTAGGGAGGGTATTCCACAAGCGCGAGAGCGAGAATGTGTATGATGATGAATACGATGATGTCTTATGTGTTGGTATGGCTATGATTTTAACATTTAAATTAAATATACGTATTATTAATGTGCAAGATAAAATGTTTTGCGACAATATAGAGACCTTTGACGGACAAAGCAGAGATAAAAAAATATAAAATCTGAGAGAAAGTAAACGAACACTTTGCTGTGTTTCGGAGGGACACTCATAGTAAAAAAAGCTCTTGTTTAGAAGTAGTGCCCATTCTTTCTGTATTCTCTCTGCGGTGATACTATCAGTTGACACAGTTGTAATGAAAGACTGAGATAGAACGCTACAAGAGTCTTCCCCGTGGAAGCGGATACCTTTTGTATAGCTTCGGAAATCCTGAGCCGAAGTCCGTATGTATGCAGGCCACCTTGCAGGTCTAAGTGTAACAACATATTTCACCTTGATCTGGCCGTTGGAAACTTCCACCTCCTCAGCCCCCAACCACCCACACACTATGCAAGCCCTTTCCTCAACATGGCATAAATTTGCATGCATCTCTATTTAGGAAGGAGGAAGGCGTAGAAAATGTAGCTGTTGGAAAGATTTGAAAAAGACAGCAACATTCTGAATCGTTGTGGACTTAAGCTATTCAAATAGTTTTGCCCTAGTTCAAAGATTATAGTGCAAAAGGATAAGGGTACCAAGCGTTTCCTTACCTTCCCATATCATAAATTATGCATGAAGAGTGATTTTTTTCAAATCACGCAAAATGCATCACTATCTGGTCTGCCTTGCTCCGTTTCTGTTATTTTTACCTTATTTCCCGCATTGTTTTCTGATGTTCCTTCCCCGCGCAGTAGGGATTGCGTCATGAACAGACTATTTTCGGTAAATTCAGAAATTAATATTCACAGTTATGCATTAATACAAAATAATCAGCCCTACATAGTACAATAAGTACGATTTAATGAATTGTTTTAAATCACGTCTTATAAAAGCCACGCATATTTAAAAACAGTAAATAGCCTAGACCTATGGAATTCATCAGGAACAGTTAATGTTATCAATTATATCTATAATTAGGCGGGCCTCTGGAAGAAGACGCTGAAACTGATCAGGAGGAGAAAAAGAAGTTTCGAAAGACCTGAACTACGATGGCTGGGAGATGTCCAGGATGATCTTGCAATGATAAGGATAAAGAGAATGCGACTGAGGGCATTGAAAACAGCGTATTCCGAATTTAAACGGACCGATGGACATCGATGACGTTACACTGCAGCGAAATAGGAACAAAACTACTTGAAGGTTCAGTGGCTATCATGGCGATTGTACGAATTGTATGTGCCACGCTAGCAAGATTTTGAGAAATTTTCATACTGTTATCTCACTCAAAGAAAAGAGAACACAAATAATTAATTTCTCGAATCATTAGTAATAACTGGTCCGTTGACATGTTCGTTCATAAGCCATTAACATATTTTTTTTACGTTGCGCTCATTACAAACAATACAGCAGAACACACCACCGTGACACAACAGTGCACGATGTCATTCGTCTGCCAATTCCTGCCCTTTACAAGAACCAATCAGATTCACTGATGGCGGATGATAAACACTGCCACCACCTCTGCACGCTGATGGAAGCTCTGAGCGTATTCCGAATCTCACCGGTGAGCAATCCGATGGCATCACGGTGTTCCGAATTCCACCAATGACGTCATTGATGCTCCACCGGTGTCGCACCGGTGCCATCAACTTGCAGAGGTGGTGGCAGTCTCCATCAGCCGCCATCAGTGAATCTAATTGGTTCTTGTATAGGGCGGGAATTAGCAGACGAATAACATCGTGCACTGTTGTGTCATGGCGGTGTGTTCTGCTTTAGTTCTGCTATATTGTTTGTAATAACCACAACGTAAAAACAATTTGTTAATGGCTTATGAGCGAACATGTCAACGGACCAGTTATTACTACCGGTTCAAGAAATAAATTGTTTATGCTATCTTTCCTTTGAACGAGATGGGAGTACGAAAATTTGGCAAAATTTTGCTAGCGTAGCACAGACAACAACTTGTACAGTCGCCATGACAGCCATCGATCCTTCCAGCAGTTTTGTTCCTTATTTCGCTGCAACGTGACGTCATTGATGCCACCGAACCAGTGAGATTCGGAATACGCTGTCTGCTACAGCGTTGGAATATCAATGACGTCATCGCTGAAATTCGGAACATCCGATTTCTCAGCGCTGAGAGATCGGAATACGTTGAAAGAGAGGATTGGTCAACTGTTCTAAAGCAGGTCAAAGCTAAACTTAAAGGGCCGTAGCACCACAGGTGATGATGACGACGAACAATTTAAATAAAGTATAGACTGTGATGTCGTTCTTTTGGACTAATTGGTAAATTAGCGCCACTTTCTGGCATTCCGATTCACCTCTTCCTATATTATGATTTACCTCAGCTTTGTGAACTCCTTGGTGTTCATTCTCACTGCTGTGTTGGTCAATAAAAATTATTTGTAAGGGGAAAAAACATGAACAGCTTTAAACCTTTTACTATTGGAGGAAATGTGGGACAAAGAATGGGATGTGTTTTTCCCATAATAATGATTGTTTAATCTGATGATAATTGTAGTCTCCAGAAAACCCTAACAAATCCATGTGACTGCCTTGTGTACGGTGATTACAAAGCGGGGGACCATCATGAAATGAAGTTGGTCACGGCATCACGCACTCACGCGCACTGTGTAACTATTAAGAAGAGCGATAACATTAACATTAAACGAGATTGGGAAAGCGAGCCGCCTACCAACATGGAAATGCACTCCCCAGGTCTCAGGCTATTGGCTCCGTTCAATTGAAGGCGCAAATACTCGGTTATTGAACATTTTCTCCCAATGTAGCAAGTACCTTTAACGCAAGGTAAAATTTATTGTGTTTATTCTCAATAACACTTGAGCAGCTCTAGGGTTTCAGTGCATGAACTACCTGCCCAGAATTCGGCTCTTTCAGAAGCCTCTGTGCGTATTAGTAATGATCAGAGACCGGAAGTTTAGGCATTATGAATCATTAAAATAGGCAGGCAAAAAAGGCATCGTAAATAACTAAAATAGGTAGGCAAAAAAGGAATCGTAAATAGCTCAAATAGGCAGGCAAAAAGGCATTATAAATAGCTAAAATAGGCAGGCAAAAAAGGCATTACAAATAGCTAAAATAGGCAGGCAAAAAAGGCATTATAAATAGCTAAAATAGGCAGGCAAAAAGGCATTATAAATAGCTAAAATTGGCAGGCAAAAAAGGCATCGTAAATAGCTCAAATAGGCAGGCAAAAGGGCATTATAAATAGCTCAAATAGGCAGGCAAAAAGGCATTATAAATAGCTAAAATAGGCAGGCAAAAAAGGCATCGTAAATGGCTCAAATAGGCAGGCAAAAAGGCATTATAAATAGCTAAAATAGGCAGGCAAAAAAGTGCATCGTAAATAGCTCAAATAGGCAGGCAAAAAGGCATTATAAATAGCTCAAATAGGCAGGCAAAAAGGCATCGTAAATAGCTAAAATAGGCAGGCAAAAAGACATTACAAATAGCTAAAATAGGCAGAAAAAAAGGCATCGTAAATAGCTAAAATAAGTAGGCAAAAAAGGCATCGTAAATAGCTAAACCAGGCAGGCAAAAAAGGCATCGTAAATAGCTAAAATAGGCAGGCAAAAAAGGCATCGTAAATAGTTAAAATAGGCAGGCAAAAAGGCATCGTAAATAGCTAAAATAGGCAGGCAAAAAGACATTATAAATAGCTAAAATAGGCAGGAAAAAAGGCATCGTAAATAGGTAAAATAAGTAGTCAAAAAAGGCATCGTAAATAGCTAAACCAGGCAGGCAAAAAAGGCATCGTAAATAGTTAAAATAGACAGGCAAAAAGGCATTATAAATAGCTAAAATACGCAATAAAAGGCAATTACAAAAACCTTGCACTAGACCCACCACCTTGCACTTTCCACAACGGGATTTCGGCAGCAAGAAAAGCTTTACACAAGTCGAATGCAAATTGAGATTTTTTACTCGATGTTGCAATTACTGTTGGAAGCAAAGAAATCTTTTTCCCAGTAGCCTTGGAAAGTGCATTTTGGTGTTTGGTTGTGCTGATATGTTGCGATATGAAATATTTAGCTAGCTACAACAACGTCGCAATGAAAACTGAAAGAAAAATAACCGTTAAAAATAACTTTATCCCCGCACTCATTGTTGCCTTGTCAAATAAACACAAGCGATAATTAAAACGCTTACTGTTATACATTTTTGCACGGCCGCACTCACTGTTGCAAAGAGAATATGAACTGACTGAAAGACAATAATACACATTCAGTGAAGTCACTTTCATTTAGCGGTTGTATGCATGTATGTATGTATGTATGTTTGTATGTATTAACGCTACAATTGGGTATATACCCGGTGGCAGTGATATATAATATACAATAATTACAATTACAGAAATAAAATAAAATAAACGTAAATGAAATAAAATAAAATAAACGTAAATCTATAAATATTAGATGCAATAAACCTAGGACTATAATTAAAAACTATTCTATAATAACGCCTACGATAAGCAAAAGTAAATCTAACTTATAAGTACTTCTATTTCACCCAACTATTACCAATTTAAATAATTACATATCATCTTAATTAATTACATACCAACTTAATTACATATCATCTTAATTAGTTACATATCACCCTAATTTATTTACATATCAACTAAATTACATATCTTAATTAATTACATATCAACTTAATTAATTACATACCAACTCAATTAGTTACATGGCACAACTTAAATAATTACACTGCACCTCCAATTACATTTTCAGTCTAATCTTCTCAACCTTTCCTCAAATGTATTGATTTTAAGAGGACCACCCTGAAAGATTGCCGCAGGTAAGCTGTTCCAGTCTACTATTGTGCGGTTAACAAAGGAAAATTTTGCCACGTCCGTTCTTTGTGTTCTACATTTAAACTTCCCAATATGATCAGCATTGATATCGGTCCATGCTTTGTGTCCCATTTGTGCCTTAAGCAATGCGGTGAGTCTGGTTTTTCGTCGCCTTGGTTTGAATAAATTAAATTAATTAAAATATATCTGTAGGCAATTTTAATAATAAATTAGTAAATAATAGATAAACAATCAAATAAAGGCAAAAAAGCATTTATTTTGTAAATTAGGCATTTATATTAAAAAAAGGTAGAAAAGGGCAACATAAAACTGTGACGTTTCAATCACAAATGTATAATTCGTACAGATTTACTTTCAAAATGAAGATAGATTTAACACATTTAAAAAGGCATTCTGGTAATGATAAATTCATTATAATAGTAGGTGGCATTATAAGAAGTCCTACGTGTTAATTAAGGGGTCTCGGAAACTGAAGGTTAAGCCTCATTCTTGTAGCCGCGAACGGATAGGACAGTTCGAAAAAAAAAAAGTTTGAACAGACCGAGTCAAGTTTTATATAATATTCTTATTGAATTTGGTATTCCCAAGGACTGCTCGTAGTTCGATGAATTAAAATGTGTGTCAGTGAAACAGAAAAGTCCGTATAGGCCAGCTTCTGGCTGACGCTTTTCTAATTCACTGTGGGCTAAAGCAAGGAGATGTACTAATACCTTTACTTTTTAGCTTTGCTCTAGAATATGCCATTATAAAAGTCCTGTTCGAGAATAAGATACTTAGGAAAATATTTGGGGCTAAGAGGGATGAGGTTACAGGGAACGGAGAAAGTTACACAACGCAGAACTGCATGCATTGTATTCTTCAAATAACATAATTGGAAACAATATCAAATAGTGTAGGTTTAGTACAGCCTTTAAAATAATTGGAGACATTAAATTCAGACATGTAGCACATATGGGCGAATCCAGAAATGTATATAGAGTGTTAGTTGGAAGACCTGAGGGAAAAAGACCTTTGTGGAGGCCGAGACCTAGATGGGAGGCTAATGTTAAAATGGATTTGGGGGAGGTGGGATATGATGGTAGAGACTGGATTAATCTTGCTCAGGTTAGAGACCTATGGCGGGCTTATATGAGGGTGGGATTGAACCTCCGGGTTCTCTAAGTCATTTTTAAGTAAGTATAAGTTATTTTCAGGACCTATGCATAATAATTACGTATAAACCAGAAATATGTATAACTGGGCTACATAGAACCCAGGTCCTACTGCATAAGGAGTCGGTGTTGATCTTGGATTGACGTGTGTTGTAGGTGGCTACTACACAATCGAGCAGAAGGTGAGGAAGCTGCGTATCGTGGCGCTGAACACCAATCTGTGCTCCGACATCGTCGGCAACGAGGACGACCCGGCGGGTCAGTGGGCCTGGCTGGAGGACACCCTGCAGAAGTCACAACGCAACAGGGAGACGGTATGCAATTGCATGGTCAAGGCCACCACGATTACAAGATTAGAACTTAAGCTGTTGTTACTGGTATTGATTTTATGTTATGTTTCTCAGACGTTTGTGGTTGTCTAGTGCAATCTGAAATACAAATAATTTGAAACTGAGCTTAAAATAACTGATCTGTAGTCCAAAGTGATTTTTATATTTTCGAAATACACCGTATCCTGGTTAAAACACCAATAAAATTGCTATATCTTAAAATATATACGCCAAAGAGAAATAAATTTACCAAGGTTTCATAGTACAGATCACAGTCTACTATATACAGTCGCGAAGCTTGAGGTGATTTTTTGCAAATCTCGTGATAAAGCGCTCCAACCGGTTAGCAACTAGAAACAATAGACTGTCCACGGTCGACTTTGGACTGTGTCGTATTTCCATCGAGTGCTAGCTCCTTGCGTATTTCACATTGATACTTGTGAAATGTTCGTTATTGGTTGTAATGAAAATGTTAATGGCTAAAATACAATAATTGGAATAATAATATTTTACTAGAGACGTAGAAAAATTAAGTTTGCTTTAATGAAATTTATTGATCACGTTTTATTTTCAATTCTGGTGGGATTATTATTGCTTAGGCCTACTTTTTTTTTCAAAGGATATGTTTTTAATTATAGCTGTTAATTTTGTTGTTATTTTTATTTGTTACTTTACTAGAGACGTAGAAAAAGTCTGTTACAATAAAATTTATTGATCACGTTTTATTTCCATTTCTGGTGTGATTATTATTGCTTAACCTCATCCCACTTTGTTAACTACGTGAGCCTACACTACAAGTACCGGTACACGTAAGTTACTCCATTAATTCATATTTCCATTATTATTGTTGTAAAGAGAAATGCAAATTAATATTTATTGGTTTCATAGTTCATTATCGCTATAATCTTGAATGAGTGAAGCGATTGTAGTAAATTTCAGTTCGTTTTCCACAAACAAAAATAATATTAACCTATTTGTTGCAGGTATCTTCGAGTTTATGGTGGAATTTAATATACTTCATTAAAATAATAAATTAACTTTATCCATTTAATATTTCAATAATGGAAGGAAGGTGTTAATTTTTCCAAAAGAACACAACGAAAGTGTAACATATTTTGTCGTCTACTAGGAGAGAGATCTGCGATGATGAGGCGATAGTAGCGATCGTAGTGGTGGGCAACTACCCATGTTTGCATTTTTACTACATATTGAGCTTCGCGACTGTATATATTAGACTGTGGTACAGATCTTGCAATTGATGTAACAGTGGTTGTCATGGAGACTGAGAAATGAATAAATAATAACAAACTGTAAAATGAAAGTTCATAGCTGTAATGAAGAATTTAAGGGTATTGGGACGTGATGATTTCCTATTTCAGTTCTTGAACTTGCAAATGACATATAGGTCCTACTGAATCATTCTTATGTCACAAGTTTACGAAATTTGTACCATGCATTAAACAATCCTTATATTATCTTTTGATGTAAAATTAAATCACTATCCCCAGCAGAATATTTTTTATAGGATGCCCCCAAATATGGTAGATAGTTTTAAAGAAAAATGTACCGGAGTTATTAAGTGTATTACAAAATGCAGTAATCCCAGAAGTATCCCATTTGTTGAAAAATGACCCGAAAAACTCAGTATAAAAGCCACTCCACTTACAATGCGCATGCAAAATTGCAACTCTACAATGAAAACTGCACTAAAGGTAAAATCGTCGGTTTACAAGCAAAACTCATTAAGTTAAAAATATTACTTCTGAGAAAACGGCGTATATAATGTGCATAATGGATCTGTATGAACTTAGAATTGGAAAATGAAATACACATAAAGTGAAATATCTTACTAAAAATAAAATGTTGAGGATTCAGTTTTCTCAGTAACTTTCAAACGTCTTTTTCTTACAAGTAATATCTTTAACTTCATCTATTTTTAAAGTCATGTTGAAGCTGAAGTTCAGATAAGTTGAATAATATATGATAAGGAAAATTATATTACAATTTCAGTCAACAACTGATCAGATTAGTACAAAAACAAGTTTTGTTATAATAATCACATTATAATTATTGGTTGTATCCACCAAAATTTTGATTTTGCAAGAAATCATCATCAGGTGGAAAAGCAATGAATTAGACAAATTGAACACAAGTGAAATATAAACATAAAATGTATACATAATGAATAAAACATATAGGAACATTATCATATGTCAAAATATTAAAAACAACTTATAAAATGATTATATATATATATATATATATATATATATATATATATATATACTGGGCGTTCATTTCAAAGTGTGTCATGACGTCACTGTTGTTGGGTCACCGATTTGAAGCGAGTTTCAGCTTATATGTTAGAGAAGTTGCCTATTATTTAAGGCGTTCTTCAATCTGAACTTGAGAACGTGTACGGTATAACTTGAACGTCGTAGCAACAGATGGCGGTCTGTACGGTCTGTGTGCTACCATAACATCTTTCGAACTGTGTTTTGCGCCGGCAAGTCGTACGCAGGGTATTTGTTATCATCGGTTGCGTACGGTAACATTCCACAACACAAATCAAATGCTCCGTGTCCATGTTGACCGTCGAAGTTAATGTCAACAAATACTGTACGTAAGTAATCGTCTTAACCCTCTCCCCATATCCCGACAGTAAGAAAAAACTCACTTCAGTGCGTGTTTCCAAACAGTTGACATTCTTGCCACTACTGGCGTTACTGTACGTATCGGTAAGTAATCTTCAGAATGAACGCCGTACTTGCTAGGCAACTTCTCTCGCATTTAGGTAATACGCCTTTGCGGAAGTGTAGGATGATTGAATTCTCTAGGCTCATCGGCTAGCCACATGACGACATACAGCGAGCCATGACACATTTTGAACTGAACACCCAGTATATGTATGTATATATATATATATATATATATATATATATATATATATATATATTGGGTTGTTAATGATTACAAGAATATAAATGTAAGATACGTGTATGTTAAAAGTTAAAGTTCAGTGATGCCATATTTTGATAGTAGTTGAAAACTGAAGTTCTGTGGAATATTTTTCACTCGGGTCGATGAGGTGATTAATACATGAAGTTAAAGATCGAACGGAGTCAGATGCTGACGTCAACTCATCGACACGTTACATGGCTTGTGACTATGGCATCATTGAACCACTTCTTGAATGCTTTTGACATATGATAATGTTCCTACACTGTTTTATTCATTATGTATGTATTTTATATTTATATTTCACTTGTGTTCAATTTGTCTAATTTACTGCTTTCCCACCTGATAACGATTTCTTGTAAAATCGAAAATATTCGTGGATACAACCAAGAATTATAATGTGATTATTATATAACAAAACTTGTTTTTGTACTTATCTGATAAGTTGTTGACTGAAATTGTAATATAATTTTCCTTATAATTCATATAGTTTGCTTGTTAAGCCAACGAAATATTTTATAATTGACAACAATTTTTCCTACGTTCCATCTTAAACACATTTAAATCGGAAAAGATAAAAATATCTTAAGTATTCTGATATATATTACGAGATTGCATCAAATATTTCACACTTAGAAACCCAGATTTAAAGAGAAATGAAATTAATGCTTGTTTCCCTTTCGTGGTGGTGACATGATTAGCGCCGTAACTAGAATTCTGGCCTCTTGAAACTTCCCTATTAAAATCACAGGTGTGTTGCAGCTTCATATCGTGTCATACCTAGAGAGAAAACATCGAAGCTGACTCGTTTATCGTTTGGTTATGTTCATTGCATCCCAAGGTGTACCTCGTGGGCCACATGCCTCCTGGAGTGGACGAGCGTCAGACCGGAGGCATTTCGCCCTACCACGACGTCTTCCAAGAGAGATTCAACCAGAGGTATCTCAAGCTTGTCCGAAAATATTCCGACATCATCGTGGGCCAGTTTTTCGGACATCTGCACTCTGATTCATTTCGCATCGTCTACAGTGACAAAGGTAAGACTATAAAAAAAAATTAATTCTAGAATATACGTAAGAGGGGTCCAGTATCGTTAGATCAAACTTTTGGAATATTAATTATTTTGTCACTTTAATACATTCCCACAGAGGAGCTGCACCAGAAAGATACTTTTGGTTAGTGCCTACTGATAGTTAAACTTTTCCCAAATTTCTGTACGCCTTGAACCACATACACAAAGTGCAGTTAAAATTGGTTTTAGTGCATTTTCTAACTGATTTATGCATTGTACTTTAATTATTGTTATATTTACATTTGTCTCAGCTTTTTAGCGATTAATTAACAGCTTCTATCGATTTCATTAGTTTTATTAATTTTATTTCATTTGATTCGATTCATATTCATTCTTGCTTTCATATACACATCCATTATTCATTCATGGATTTATCCATTTTATTTATTTTTATTTTTTTATTTATTTATTTATTTATTTATTTATTTTTATTTTTTTATTTATTTATTTGACTCAATTCGATAGATTGATGAAATTCATTCGATTCATTGATGGAATTCATTAAATTGATTGATGGAATTCATTAGGCTACATTGATTGATGGAATTCATTAAATTGATTGATGGAATTCATTCGATTGACTGATGGAATTCATTAAATTGATTGATGGAATTCATTACATTGATTTATGGAATTCATTCGATTGATTGATGGAATTCATTACATTGATTTATGGAATTCATTCGATTGATTGATGGAATTCATTAAATTGATTGATGGAATTCATTACATTGATTTATGGAATTCATTCGATTGATTGATGGAATTCATTACATTGATTTATGGAATTCATTCGATTGATTGATGGAATTCATTAAATTGATTGATGGAATTCATTACATTGATTTATGGAATTCATTCGATTGATTGATGAAATTCATTAAATTGATTGATGGAATTCATTACATTGATTTATGGAATTCATTCGATTGATTGATGGAATTCATTAAATTGTTTGATGGAATTCATTACATGGATTTATGGAATTCATTCGATTGATTAATGGAATTCATTACATTGATTTATGGAATTCATTCGATTGATTGATGGAATTCATTAAATTGATTGATGGAATTCATTACATTGATTTATGGAATTCATTCGATTGATTGATGGAATTCATTCGATTGATTGATGGAATTCATTACATTGATTTACGGAATTCATTCAATTGATTGATGGAATTCATTACATTGATTTATGAAATTCATTCGATTGATTGATGGAATTCATTACATTTATTTATGGAATTCATTCGATTGATTGATGGAATTCATTACATTGATTTATGGAATTCTTTTGATTGATTGATGGAATTTATTAAATTGATTGATGGAATTCATTACATTGATTTATGGAATTCATTTGATTAATTGATGGAATTCATTACATTGATTTATGGAATTCATTACATTGATTTATGGAATTCATTCGATTGATTGATGGAATTCATTAAATTGATTGATGGAATTCATTACATTGATTTATGAAATTCATTCGATTGATTGATGGAATTCATTCAATTGATTGATGGAATTCATTCGATTGATTAATGGATTCATTAGATTGATTGATTTATTTAATTTATTATTGCAGAAGGTTGAAGTGTAAGTAGACCTACATCTTTCTGTCCTCGCCATCTTGTAATTTCCTCGCTCTCAGCATACCAAAAACATCCTTTAGCCATGCTTTCTTTTCTTCCCAATTGGTAACCATGCTGAACTTCTCTTTGATGATATATTTGCGTCAATTCTTTTCATATGTTCAAATCATTGTAATGTTTAATTTCCACAAATTTTATAATAGAATTTTTTAAATCGTAACATTTCTAATTCTATAGATCTAGATTAATTTTCCGGGCTGAGAGGCCGTGGTCTATTGGTTGGTTTTCGACCAGACGTTTCGTCTGCAACTGCGGCAGACATCTTCAGTGGAGCGGTATCCGAGGTCGCAAAACTCTTCTCGGCGTACCTGAGGCACCTGACACTGAAGATGTCTGCCGCAGTTGCAGACGAAACGTCTGGTCGAAAACCAACCAACAGACCACTGCTTCTCATCCCAGAAAATGAATCTAGATCTGTAGACTCCGGCCGTGAAAGCCTACACTACAAGATTTATAATTCTGCCTAGTTTAGAGAATCGTGCTGACTTTCAAAACTTAGTTTCTATTGACTGAAAATTTTATTTTAATTTTGCATTCATATTTCACATTTACGCGCCATAAGTTATTAAACTTATCATTATTTATTTATAAATAGCCTATGGCTTTTATTTTCTTTTGAATATTTATTAGGCCATCCCACAAAATTTCGTTCAGCATTACTACTGCAGATCGACCATTTTTTAATTTTTTATTTTAAAATCATTTCCCCTCCTGTTGTAATCTGAACTCCCAAATAAAGGCCTACCTAAATTTAATGATAATGCATACCGAACCACGGTTCATAGAAGCGACCGTAGTCGAAGATCGCGATAATAAAAGCTCTGTTATGTCTACTGCATTGTTAATGTGATTATACAGGGTGTTTCAAAAATACGGGGCATAATTTCAGGTATGTATTTCCCACATGTAGACAATCAAAATAGTTCATTACAACATGTGTCCGGAAATGCTTTATTTCCGAGTTATGGCCTTCACAACATTGAAATTCACCGGAACCATACCTCATGTTTTAGAAGACACTCCGCTGATCAATCGTCAACACATTCACTTCTTGCATGATGGCGCTCCTGCACACTTCAGTCGTACGGCTCGCCGGTACTTGGATTGAAGGTTTCCTGATCAATGGATAGGTAGAGGTGGCCCAATTACTTGGCCTCCACGCTCACCTGATCTGAACCCTCTCGATTTCTACTTGTGGGGCCATTTAAAATCATTGGTTTATTCGTCTCCGGTGCCTGATTTGGAATCCCTTCGGAATCGAATTGTGGCATTTTCTGAGGACATACGCAATACTCCTGGAGTTTGGGATCGTGTTCGCAGGTCAATGAGACATCGATGTGAGATCTGTATTCCAGCAGGAGGTGGACATTTTGAACATCTTCTGTAATGACAAGGACCTGCGGAAAGAAAACCGTTCCGGTGAATTTCAATGTTGTGAAGGCCATAACTCGGAAATGAAGCATTTCCGGACACATGTTGTAATGAACTATTTTGATTGTCTACATGTGGGAAATACATACCTGAACTTATGCCCCGTATTTTTGAAACACCTTGTATACCTATTTTTTTTTATAAAATATTGTAATAATTTTTGTATTATATACCTAATGATGATTCGTAATATAATGATGGTTAAAGGTGAAAATAATCGAAGCTCTATTGCACCGATCGAAATTTCTTGACACGATACTCAAGCAGAATGGAGTAGCAAAGCACGTTCTCCCTCTCCTTAGCCATCACTTGTTCATTCAATGTTAAGCAGTTTGTGTATGTTCACTGTCCGTCTGTGCTCACTGAAAACTTGCAAAGTTAAGGTTTTCTCCACCTTCTCCTCTTACACCTCCCCCTTCTTCGCCTGAACTGCTTTTGCAGACTGTATATTAAATGACGTAATCTTTACCGACCGAACTCTGTTGTATGTAGTGCAATTTTAATATGATTAGGTACTTACGGTCTTACTAATAAAAACTCTATATACAGACGTTTAACTGTCTTATACTTATACAATGAGTAGCTCATTTATACGTCGTGTGTAAATTCCTTACTAATAATCACTACATACGTCGTGAATAACAGTATAACTGTTACACAGTACTTCATAGTTTCGTCATTACTTCATTACGAAAGGTAATAGAATATCTGAGGTTCTCTATTGCATCCGGTAGAGCGCTCTAGTGTGCCGCGCTAAGTATCGATAGTGCAACTGGCTCTGATCGATTACCACACTATATTTTGGCCAAAGAGTACAAGTTACAGCAATATTATTCTGATTATTCTGTGCTCTTCGGTTTCTTCTGTGGTTACAAGGAAACCATCATCATAAAATGACAGTCGATACGAACAGCTGTTAGAGGGGCGGCCATTTTATCTTTATATAAAACGCTTAAACAAGGGGTTTCGTGCATATAACTACTGCAAAGCAATTCCCATTGTATAGTTACAGACTGTTTATACATCCATCACTTATGCATGGTTTATTAGTAACGTTTTCTGTCTCAACTCTGCATAAGTCTCGTGTAAAAACTATACACGGTTTATTAGTAAGACCGTTACGATCTTACTAATAAAAACTCTATATACAGATGTTTAACTATCTTATACTTATACAATGAGTAGCTCGTTTATAAGTCGTGTGTAAATTCCTTACTAATAATCACTACATACGTCGTATATAACAGTACAACTGTTACACAGCTACGTCATAGTTTCGTCATTACGAAAGGTAATAGAATATCTGAGGTTCTCTATCGTATCCGGTAGAGCGCTCTAGTGTGCCGCGCTAAGTATCGATAGTACAACTGGCTCTGATCGATTACCACACTATATTTTGGTCAAAGAGTAGGCCTACAAGCTACAGCAATATTATTCTGATTATTCTGTGCTCTTTGGTTTGTTCTTCTGTGGTTACAAGGAAACCATCATCATAAAATGACAGTCGATACGAACAGCTGTTAGAGAGGCGGCCATTTTATCTTTATATACAACGCTTAAACAAGGGGTTTCGTGCATATAACAACTGCAAAACAATTCCCATTGTATAGTACAGACTGTTTATACATCCATCGTTTATGCATGGTTTATTAGTAACGTGTTTTGTCTCAACTCTGCTTAAGTCTCGTATAAAAACTATACACGGTTTGAATAATTTCGAGGGAAAAATTGTTCCGGAGCCGGGTATCGAACCCAGGACCTTTGGTTTAACGTACCAACGCTCTACCACTGAGCTACTCGGGAACTCTAACCGACACCGATCCAATTTTTCCCTCTATATCCACAGACCTTAAAGTGGGCTGACAACCGTCAAGCAACCAACTTCGAGTGCACACTAACTCCGTGTGACTTAAATTGTGGTTTTCTGTTAACGAACAGTGACGTGTATTATGCAAATCAAGATTTTCAGGTATAACTCCTGTAAAGTTGATTTGAATAATTTCGAGGAAAAATTGTTCTGGAGCCGGGTATCGAACCCGGACCTTTGGTGTCGGTTAGAGTTCCCGAGTAGCTCAGTGGTAGAGCGTTGGTACGTTAAACCAAAGGTCCCGGGTTCGATACCCGGCTCCGGAACAATTTTTCCCTCGAAATTATTCAAATCAACTTTACAGGAGTTATACCTGAAAATCTTGATTTGTATACACGGTTTATTAGTAAGATCGTTTGTATATAAATAAAACCTTGTAATTATCTCTAGACATCGAAGCAAAATTAAGCTTATTGCTTCAATCAAATTATACTGGGCTAAAAGAAAATAATTATTGTTTAATATAATGAGCGCTTAAATTTTAAACTCATAATCGCAGTTCAATTAAAGACGTTCCACCATTAGAAGCAGTAATAAAGAGCTGTACAATATTAGAAACAAATTGGACAATTAGGAACTGATACATACGGAAATAGCTTGAAAGATCGTTTTCATGTATTCTGAATAATTTAAAAACTCCAGAGATTACCACGGCTTTTTGAATGTTTTCTTATTTATTGGACGAATCCGGCAACTCTTCCACTTTCGGTAACGTCCGTAGAAAAACCACATCCCGATAGCGCGTTGTTAATCATTCATTCCTAGAATGAAAATAATCTCTGACCAACCGACTGACGCAAACGAAGTATTGTGAAAGGGAAAGCTAGTGACCGAATTAGCTAACGGTCGAAAGCGAGCTGTACGTCAGAAGCTGACCTAATTATACATAAATATTCAGTGTTCAGAACTTCTAATTTTTTTATTTTTATCTGCCGTTTTCCTGAGGTTCTGAAGAGATCTTTATTATCCCTGACGCCCTTCCTAGACTCATAAATACAGCCTACATGGAAACGGGATGTAGGTAGATAAAATTAGTAAAAATTAATAAACAAGGGGATCGGATAAGAGTATTCAGTATCTCCGATTATTTTTAATTTATACACTACCTTTTTATGCGAATTTTTTATACGAATTGCAATATTTCTAAATTAATTTATACAGAATGTTTCAGGAGGATAATAAATACTTTACGGATAGTAGGCTAATATGGACTATTGTCAGTAAAAAAAGAGTTATATAAATCGTCCTTCCTTTCGACGAGTTTGGCTACCTTTCCAAGATTAAAAAGTACCATTTCGGTAAAAATCGGTCCTGATATTCCCAAGACAATGACTCGGAACTAGTGATTAATATTTTCTCGAAAATCTTAATTTGAAAAATTATCCTGAAAAATTTCCTATTATCAGGCCTAATAAAATTTTTAGTTTTTTTTTTTTTTTTTTTAATTTTGCGAAGTTTTATATTTATATTGATATAATTACAAATGTTTCTTGAAATTTTCCTCTTGATTATATTTGAGAGAGCTATGGTGCCCCAAGTGGACATGTATTATTTCTCAAATACCCGAAATGTTTTCAGTAAAAAAATATTATAATTTATATTTATTTTGCACTTAAGTTAAAGGAAACAAAATCTATTTACATATACTCGTAAATGTAGTAATGTATTTTATGCTCGACCATGCCGAAATGTAGTAATTATACACCTGGTAGCAGTCCTTTAATGCATGTCATTAAAGTACATCTACTCATTAAAGTACAGGTGTTCAGCCGATGACAAATCAGCTTACAGGTGTTCAGCCAATGACAAGTCAGCTTTGTACCGTTATGAAACCGCAAGTATCGATTATTCTCGGATATGCAATCGAAAGAGAATTAGCGAAAAGCCACGGAGGCTGGAAATCCAATACTATCGCAGAAGGTTATGTTCTGTTACTATAATAATTAGAGTTAATTGTAAATAATATTCAAATAAATTCAATTTGTCATCTCGTTTTTCAATTCAAAATCAATTTTCAGGCTATACCAGAATAATGTTCATCTTATTCTGTAACAAGACCAATGAAATTCGGCCTCGGAAAAAATCAATACTTTCGCGTCTGCGCACATCTCACAATTCAGGTCAGTTCGCACATAACCATAATTTTGAATACTTTCAAGTTAGAAATATGGTCGAGCATAAAAAGCCGTATGAAACTTGCCTATAATGGTAATTAAGACGCTCATACGAAAATTATGAAACTCGCTTGCGCTCATCTCATAAGCAATCATACTTGCGTCTTAATTACTACCACTATAGGCTCGTTGCATAATGTACTATTGTCCTTCATATTACAAAATGAAAAGAAAAATTCTAAACCATTTTAAAGTGAAAACAAATAATATCCTACCGCCATATAGTCTCACACTACAGCTTCTCAGGTGTGTCAGCTCTGTTAAAACTGGGCCAGGAAAATATCTCTTCGCAAAATCTTTTGATTTCATCCTCTTGAGGGAAATACTGTCATAACATTAACACCTGAAATAAGGCGGGCATGTCTACTTTCTCCTACAAACTTTGAAAATGTTAATGAGATTTATGTTATCTTTAAGCAGTGGCGTAGCGTCAATGTAAGCTAAAAAGCTTAGCTTCCCCAGTTAATAATAATTTCATAATAAACCTGCAGTTTATGGAGAAAATTATTTATTAATTTTAATAGAATTTATATTTACGCGCTAAATATTGTGATGCGGCAGCTCAGGATTATTTGTGATGCAGCAGCAAACAAGAAGCCTGCACACACCAGCTTCCAAGCAGACCGGTTCCTTCTGTGTAATCCACCCCGCAGATTTTCCATCCCTTTTAAACTACTCTAGTCGCAAGGCTCGCAAAGAAGCTAGCTTTAACATTTAAAATAAGTAGTTTCCGAGTTATCCCTTTTCGTCAGTTGTGTTCAGTTGAAGTGTTAGTGTGCATTGTGGCTGATATAATAAATAATGAGCGAAATAACAGTTCCTGACACTAATTTACTTGAATTTTTTAGGACAATTGTATTATCAAGACTGACTTACGAACAAAAGTGTGATTTAAAAACAAATGACCGACTCCTTGCTGTCAATGAAGGACACAACCAAAAGACAGACGCATGCTTACGTAATGATACTAATATTGTGATTTCTCTAAGTATGACAGGGAGTGAGCTAATGTTATACTTATACGTGTCTATTTGTTAGAGATATGTGTAAACCGTGAAATCGTATTTTATTACGTCTCCTTTGAGGTCATGCCTTATTGGTGTTACTTACGATGTTCCAACCAATCTTCGACTGCTGACTTGAAATTGACTACTATTTATTTTAAGACTGTATTTTTGTAATACATTTTCTCATATTGCATGAAAGACAACTTGAGTTAGCTTCCCCTGCTCAAAATTTCATGCTACGCCACTGTCTTTAAGTTTTATTTTTAAATGTTTTCACCTTCTCGTACAATATCTCGTCATCATTGAATTATTCTTAATAATATAATAGTTATACCAATAAGTACATGTCAGAAACACAAACTCGTTTTGGCTAAAAAAAAAAAAAATAGACTTGTGCGGCTTCTGAGCGTATTATTGATGCTTGTAGGCATCATTCACGCAAAGAATGATCCAGGGCATCAGTACAATATTATAAAATTGAACATAATCAATAAGCTAAAGAAAGTGCTTAATAATATGAAAATTTTCAGGGAAAAAATGTAATTCTATCACTGAAGTTATAAATCTTAGCATAAAAAACCTTAGTGAGGGTAAGATGTTGAGGAACATTGATGATTTGTTAGTACAATAATATAAAATTGTAAAATTTAGCAAAATCAATCGGCTAAAAATTCTTAATAAGGTAAGAGTCTACAGAAATCTTTTTATAGTTTTCTCAAAGCTTACACATAAGGACATGTGTAGTTTCTCAAATGACCGATTCAATTTTACTTTAGACTTGCAATAAGTACGTACACTATCAGTTCCAAATAATTGTGTACCTTTGAATGTTTTGTTTATTTGAACAGGCCTTGGAGAGGTTAATGATTCATTTAATAAAATGTATTTAAACAAATGAAGTAATACTCGTATCTTCTTAACGAAAAAGATTGCAAGAAACATATATCCCTAGTATTATTTCCCCATTGTACTTAAACAACTTTTATTTGAAACAAATATCTTGGGTGAGCAAGAGAAAAGGAATCTTCTGTATCCAATGTATATAATTATCTTTATTAAACACAATGTTCTTTTTTCTAACCATTTTTTAATTTCTTTTTGACATCTAACTTAGGCCTTCGCACGTAGAAGATTGATTGCGTAGTGTTGGTGGAATTATAATGACTATTACACTTTTACTACGTCATACTACTTTTGACTAATAAAACGGTACGAAAGGACGTCTTTCAACCAATCATGGCTGCTTATCGCACAATTTTATCGCTTCCCTAGGAGTTGATTAATTTTATCGCTTCTCTAGCATTTGTTTATTTTTATCACTACTCTAGCATTTGTTTGCCAAATTTCCAAATTGCACATTTTTTGCGGTACTATAAAACATGCTTTCCGATCGCAATTTGTTTCCCGCATAAATAGCCAACTGAAAATGGCGGCTTCGTTCAAACATTTTGGTGAAGGTTACATTAGTGAAGTAGAATTTTAACAAGTCTATTAATATCTATTCTATTGTATTATAAAGTACTATTTCTTCTATTCTTTATATACTTTGTCCTGTATTTTATCACCTCCCTACCATTTGTTTCTTTGTTTGCTAACATTTCAAACTGAAAATTCTTTACGGTACTACAAAATGTGCTTTGGGATCGTCATTTGTTTACAGCATAGAAAGTCAACTGAAAATGGCGGCTCCGTTCAAACGTTTCGGTGAAGCTAACATTAGTGAAATAAAATTAATATTTATTGTATTAGAGTACATTATTTCTTTTAATCTTTATGTACTTTCTTCTAATCGTGTAATAGTCAATTAAATCCCACTCGAGTTTTGATTTTCTGTAGATAAATCAAAACCTCTAGCGAGATTACTGTTGATAATAGTGAGGAGAAACAGATGAACCACGAGTTAAATTCTTCAGCGTCTCCTTTGTTCACCATAAACTTCATACTGACCAAGACGGGGATCAAACCCGTGTCATCACTGTGAAATACAACGGCTTATGACTCGGCTACGGGCGAGACTCCAATTCGGTATTTCTCGACTCTTTTTCATGATTAAATGTTGGAGTCTGGAGCATGTATGTGCATTAACGAAAATTATGTAATGGCGTATGTAACTCAATTTTGATAAAAATTGGAGTTGGCCCCCTCATCAATTCCGGAATTCAATTTGAGGGTCGACAGCAGGTATGAGTACGAGTGAAGAGCTTTTATCACAGTGCTGCCATACTTCCTGAATCCTACTGCATTAACTTCTATTATAGGCCTACTTTGTGGCGCTGGCAACGTTGCGAAATTTATTCTAGTGTTTGTCAGATGTTTTCTAAATCAGATTCGCACACGCATTTATGGTAATATGGTAATAGTGATATAATGATGAGTTAAGATAAAAATACGCTCACTATAAGACAGATATCGTACCTGATTTTACTGCTCCATGAAATCAGCCAAATCGGCCTTTCTTTCGACGAGTTTTCATAGGTACCTTTCCAAAATTAATAAGTACCATTTCTGTAAAAAATCAATTCTAATATGCCGCAGACAATGACCCGCAACCAGTTATGAATATTTTTCGAAAATTTTAATTCAGAAAATTATGCTGAAAAATCCCTACTATCAAGCCTAAACAATTTTTTTTAGCTTTTTTATTTTGGAAGTAAATCCTGAAAAGACAAAGTATATGGTTATGTCTCGTAACCAGAATATTACACGAAATTTAAACATAAAAATTGGAGATTTATCTTTCGAAGAGGTGGAAAAGTTTAAATAACTTGGAGCAACAGTAACAAATATAAATGACACTCGGGAGGAAATTAAACGCAGAATGAATGTGGGAAATGCCTGTTATTATTCGGTTGTGAAGCTTTTGTCATCTAGTCTGCTGTCAAAAATTCTGAAACTTAGAACTTATCAAACAACTTTACCGGTTGTTCTGTACGGTTGTGAAACTTTTTACTCTCACTTTGAGAGAGGAACATAGATTAAGGATGTTTGAGAATAAGGTTCTCAGGAAAATATTTGGGGCTAAGGAGGATGAAGTTACAGGAGAATGGAGAAAATTACACAACGCAGAACTGCACGCATTGTATTCTTCACCAGACATAATTAGGAACATTAAATCCAGACGTTTGAGATGGGCAGGGCATGTGGCACGTATGGGCGAACCCAGAAATGCATATAGAGTGTTAGTTGAGAGACCGGAGGGAACATGACCTTTAGGGAGGCGAAGACGTAGGTGGGAGGATAACATTAAAATGGATTTGAGGGAGGTGGGATATGATGATAGAGACTGGATTAATCTTGCACAGGATAGGAACCGATGGCGGGCTTATGTGAGGGCGGCAATGAACCTGCGGGTTTCTTAAAAGTCATTTGTGAGTACGTAAGTAAGGTCATTGAATTGATCAATTAGACTGTGGTAATTGACATGGGCAGGTATCCTCTTAAGATTTTCTCTAAGCCCCATGTACAGGAAAAATTTACTTAGGTCAGTAAAGTTCTCAGAAAATGGTATTCGTCAGCGCATTTTTGAGGAAATTTGTTAATATGTAACTCGCGATAGCGAAGGTTGAATGTACTCATGGCGCAATTAAACGTGCAGTACTGAAATTTCTTCTCTTAAATTTCGTGGCTATCTGTTTTAAGGCCCACTTCTATGATGGCGTGGCCGGATTGGAAATGTTTCACAGCATTACTATTCATCTTATAATCATGCTCCATGTTTATGAAAGTGAAGGGTTGTTCAGCTTTATACCCTGAATGACAGCTTGGAGTGGTACAGCGGAGATCAGCGAACTCTCTACAAACTCTATCGGATTTTAAAAACGCCATTCCTATGACATTTAAATATCACACCACAAGCTATCAAAACGAAGATGACGTTTTCAGTATATAAATAAATCAATCAGTACTGGAATTAAATGATAAAAAGTTGTGGAATTCTCGCCGATGGATGTCATGGCATTATTGATATTCCAATTGAATTTTCCCATTTAAATTCCTACCAAACTTTCAATGCGCTGAAATCTATTTTGCACGTCCAATGCAGGGTTGGAGGAACTTTTTAGCAAGTGGAATAACACAATTTAGGAGCATATTTCAGATAGAATATATACAGTTTGGCGTGCTCCGTGGAATTGCAAATAGCCTATCTAAATTCACTTACGACTTCTTCAAAAGAAATCATTACCTTCACCATGGTTCAGACAGATACCGGATCATGTCTTGCGGCACGATTAATCGATGAATAAAAACATGAAATATCTGTACAAAAATTTGTTGATGTGGAAAAAAAAGTGGGGAAAAATGCCAAGTGTGATTAAAACAACGTTTCATTTGCAGTACCTGAAGCTTTTAGTAATAACTAAATTTACTTTTTGGGACATTTAATCATTGGCGGTGCGTCAATAAGAGCACAAGAGCACGTGAAAACCTTGTTTCCATTAATGCACGACTAGTTTTATTATTTGATACCGTATTGACGTAGTGGGGATGTATAATATCAGAATCGAGTATTTTAAACTTACCGCATCTTGCATAAACTTCTTATGTAAACTTGGCAACATCCGTTCACGTACAAGCCGTGCTCTTTTCGAGATGGTTACAGGAATTTCACGCATGCGCGGGAGAAAATTGTTTTTAGCTGGCTGCTTATGACTCGTCAAGAGCACAAAGCGTTAAGTGAACATGATGAGTATCTATCCTACAGATGTCAGGTGCATCGGTGCCTATCGTTCACGTGCTATATCTCGAGGAGGAAATTTAAAAGCCTGTAGATGTCAGCATCTGACTGTAGGAACGACGAGACGATAAAAGTCACCCTCGGCTCCCTTTATTGCGCATGCGCTATCGGTGAAGAAATTCCGCTTCCGGTGTGACGCTGAGCCCCGTTGTAAGCATAAAAATGTTTTATTTACCGCAGTAATTGTGAACTGGATTTCTTTTACTTTCATTCGAGATTGATGGATTAGTTTTCAAACTTCTGTAATAATGCCTGTGGTATGCAAACATTGCAGTACCATATTTAGTAAACAGTCGAATTTAAACAGACATTTAAGACATGTACATAAAATAGAGCACGTAATATTATATCTTTCTCTTGTAAAATTTCCAGTTTTGGAATTACAAGGTTTTGATCGCCACCCGACGATGAGCCATTAGTTTCACTGTCATTAATATAACCCAATTTATCATTGTATTCCCGTTCACTGTACTTTCAGTGGGGACAATTTTCTTTATTAAGCATTTATCCATTATCAGTAGTTATATAGCCGTTGCTAATCAATTAACGAGCACACACCTACGACGACGATCATAACAAAAAAAAATCAACCTAAAAACGAGTGTTGATAATGGTTAGTTTTAAATTTTGGGTAATTAAGTAGTAATCATCAGCCAGGCCATCTTCCCGTAATAGAGATCCAGGATAGATACATTACCAAGTATATACATATATTTTAATAATTGTGTAGAAACAAACCATCGACAGGTCGTATCGGCCAGGCCATCATCTTACTACAACGGAGATCCAGGGTGTAAAGTGGATACTGGATGACAAGTTAATCATACATATACAAACGAAATTTAATAAAAGAAAATACATATGATAACGAAGGTGCCCTGGACCTCTATTGCGAGAATATGGAGGCCTGGCTGATTATTACTACATAATTACCATACACTGTTAATTAACTGTTAGCTCTGTGTTATTTCCGCTTGGTAAGACTTAGGACCATTACTGTTCGTTCCCAATAGTTCATAGATTTGAACTGAACTACAAAAATGTGGAACATGGATAGAGAAATGGAGCCACTCTGTTGCATGTGTGAAGATTCACCGATCTCAAATTCAGGAAAGATAGCGGCATTGTGAATTGCTTTACTAACATGTTCGACAGCTGACCTCCTCTATCAGTGATTTAGATGGATAAAAACATTTAGGGCCTACAGGAACTCATAAAGTTAGTGGTATGTTTCCTAATTTACCATGATATTTAAAATGCTATTGTTCTAAGGGTGTCCCGATTTGTTCTTTTGGATGGTTCCTTGTCCATTTTGTTACTCAACTGCGGAATAATAAATAATAATGAATATAGGTCTATACCGGTAATAATAAAAAATATATATATCTTCTTTTTTCCGAGATGTTCCAGTCGAACCAAACCACTACTCTCTATAGAGTTCAAATAATAATCTTTGGCCTATAACCTACTTCATCTTTCAAACAAATTAATTCAATTTTTGGCTAAACTAGTGCTGAAGTAGTTCCCCGCTTATATACATGTTGCATATACGAATCTGTGACAGGTTAGATTTGGTTAGTTTAGGGTTTTGTTACGCCATGCATATATTTGTCTATGATGCATATACGATCAACTGTATCTACATAAAAAGAAACCCTTATAAATTCAACAATTTTCACTTCCGAAATCACCAGAACTACTTCAGCGCTAGTTTCGCCGCTTTATTTACATAGGAATATATCTTCGAATTGTTAACAAGGTTGAGATCACTCTTAATTTTACTGGATGTGATGCCCCTGGTTTTATAAATTTGGACACAAAGTGTCTTGCAGCCCCTCTGAAGTTGGCACTTACGTTTGGTGATATTTATTTGCATATCGAGATTCGTAAGTTGGTTTAAAGTTGAAATATCCAGAACTACCTCTGAAGTTGTAGATGGAATATTGTGTTAGCCAAGTTTAATATCAATACTACCACCAGAAATTAACTCTTAATACATATAGCCTATCAAGACTTATGAGGAAATATTCTGGAATACAATTATACGAAAATAACGTTTGACTTGGATAACAGGAGCTGGAGTAATAATTGTGAAATCTATCAATGCACTATTATTATAATTACGTAACTTGTATCACCGAAATGTAAATAATATATGATCGTGACGAAGGTGAATCTAGAATGCGGTGAATAAAACAAATTTTATGTTTACAACGAGGCCCGGCATCACACCGGAAGCGGAAATACTACACCAATGGCGCATGCGCAAAAAGAGAGCCGAGGGTGACTTTTATCGTCTCGTGTAGGAACGTTTACTTTACGTAGATGTGTGTGTACAGTGCTGCTACGAGAGTGTAGTTTGTGAATTACTACACTTCAGTGTCGGCATAATAGCATAGTTTGGCTTTCAAACACGTGCTGGCTGATTGTGGTGGTGGCATGAATTTAAGTATTTGTATGGTAGTGTATAATATTTAAGAATAATATTTACTGGTATGTATTTATAGTAATCAATCTATGCGAATGGGATTACAGTACTGGTATAGGCTGTAGTGTATCAGTGTGTTGTGAATCAAAATATATTACTGAACACACGCGTTTGTAAATAACGGGACTGTGGTATGTATTCATTATTAACAAACGTAAACAATGAACTCTGTTCAATGAAATTTGGAACAGTAAAGAACTGGGTAAACTGACGTAACCAGGAAAAATTGGAAGTAGAAAGACCGAGTTTCATTATTATTATTATTATTATTATTATTATTATTATTATTATTATTATTATTATTATTATTATATGTCGTTTTGAATTTATATACGGTTTTTTTCGATAGTGAAACATTGGAATCATGACATTTCATATTAGACTAAACGTACAATTTCAAATTCTTTTCGATTTTTGAACCACAAAATTGTGAACACACCCTAATATTTTATCACGAGCCGCCACTGCATTTAATTGAAATTATAGGCCTACTCCATATATTAGGAATATTTTTAAAACACAATTGACATACTCATTTTTATAATAAGAGATACAAAAACGGTTCAGAAAATTATTGATTAGGGGAGAGTTCGATAGTATCGGACATCGGGTAATATCGGACGGTGATGTTTCTTTCGTCTGCCACCAGATGGTAGTACCTGAGTGACATGGTTACGTTTGTGTATGCGACATGTGAACTCTGTTACTACCATCTGGTGGTAGATGAATGAAATATTACTGTACTACCATCTGTTGGTAGATGAAAGAAAAATCACTATCCGATATTACCCGATGTCCGATACTACCCATCTCTCCCCTAATTAAAATAAAACCGAACAAAAAATAAGCAAAACTGCATCCTTGTTCAGCACTTAACAATAAGAATTTCTGACACTAATTAAATTCTAATCAATGTTTCTTAAAATCTGGAAGAAGTGTGGTTCTGTTATCTAAAGAGCCAGAACCGTCTCTGAATCTACATCTGAAACTGAAATTTGAAGTGCTTGGAGACATTTCAAATCTATAAGATTGTGGTCCTCTGACATTCCCCTACGCACATTCAAAAGCAAGTATTTTCGTCGGAAGAAGATTTTACTTCAGTCTGAATTTGGGAATAGAATTTTAAAAAAAATCCTTATGTTTACTGAATCTAGGATGGGAACATTTTTAATTAAATCAGCATGAGAACAATTAGTACTGGCAATCCTTAGCAGACACTTCCTTCTTATCATGTCGCAGTCCACACTATTCTTCCGCACGTCCCGTTACTATTTTTTTATTGGGTTATTTTACGACGCTGTATCAACATCTCAGGTTATTTAGCGTCTGAATGATATGAAGGTGATAATGCCGGTGAAATGAATCCGGGGTCCAGCACCGATAGTTACTTAGCATTTGCTCATATTGGGTTGAGGGTAAACCCCGGATAAACCTCAACCAGGTAACTTGCCCGACCGGGATTCGAACCCGGGCCACCTGGTTTCGCGGCCAGACGCGCTGACCGTTACTCCACAGGTGTGGACTCCCGTTACTAACCACTAAGGCCCGATTGTATAAACCATTTAATCTTAGATCAGAGGTTAAATTGATCCTTGTTTCAGCTGAACTTGGAATTTTGTGTTGTATAAAGTCTAATCTGAGATTAATTTGTCTCAAACTAAACTCAACTTTGACTGAAGAAATTTCTCCGATTAAGTTAGATGGTCCAAGTTCAGTTATTTATTTTCTGTTTGAAATATACGAGTGACAGATTGTGCAAATAAAATATCCATTATTATTAATATTAATAGATATGTTAGGTACATTTATATATATTTCTTTGAATTTCTTGCCTTAATACACAAACGTTCTTATATTTTATAAGGCTCTATCGTGTTCAGCAGTATCAAATAACATAACCTATAACTATATTATGTTTATAACAACCATTAATTATTCATGATATGTATGTATGTATTTATTCACACTGCAATGGGTATATACCCGGTGGCAGTGGTAACTAATTACACTCAATAATGACAATAATAAACTTATTAATTAAAAATACAATTAATGATAATACTAATAATTAATACTAATAATAATAATAATAATAATAATAATAACAACAACAGGGAATATACTAAATTAAATGAAACGATCACTTAAAATAACATTTGAAATATTCTAATTTGTATCTTAAAACTAAGATCGAACTAAAACCCACGAGTATATGTTCATATCTGCACAAGTACCTTTCAACATTACACTCATTTCGCTGTCAACTCACTCACTGCACTGGAACTACGACACATTTCACTGATTCTATCCTGATTTCACTAACACTTCAGCAGGTACATGATAGGTAATTTCATAAATGTTCAATTAACTGTATTACTAAACGAAAATTGTCGTTTTATAAAGCTTTATTATGTTTAGCAGTATCAAACATCATAACATGATAACAACTTGGAGAACAGTCAACCTTCTTCTTATTGTCCGCCATTATTTACATTGCAAAAAAAAACCAGTGTCTCCAACAGAGTGTAATACGGAAAGTCGCCAAAAAGTAGTTGTAAAATCGCTAGATTTCCCATTATCAACAAAGAAAGATTAAATTTTGTCACTGTGGGGTGCTAAAAGGTCACTAAATCCCTATTTAAGCAATATAAAAGTTAAAAGAAATTGTTGTTGAAAAAGAGTTAAAATCGCTAGATTGGCAACACTGAACAAACCAGTATAACATGGTCCGCGCATCACGTATTTCACCTGTTTATGCGATGTTGCCAAATCCTTTTCACGTGAACTTAGATTGCATTTGAACCAAGGTAATTTGATCGCAGAAAAGTTTTATACAATAGAAGAAATGTCTGAACTCGGTTTACTTTTCGAGCTTCGATCAAAGTTGATCTTTAGTCAGGGAGTTTTATACAATTGGGCCTAAGTCTGTTGTCTAAACAAGTCATGATAACTTATGTTTTCTTGGCATGAGTGTCCCTCAGCTACGAGCATAGATATTATTTTCATTCTTCCTCGTCCCTCTTCCCGTCCTATGCACATTTGTGATTAAATTTCTTTCTTATGACGCAACACACAGCTCGTTCACTAGCCAAACAACCAAGGACAGGGGCCAATAACGTTGAATCGAGCTGTACTTTCTGACTCCACTACTATACTGTTTTGGTACGGATTCCCTACCTATGCTAATGACTCTGTAGATAGAAGGGTAAGTATAATCTTTTCGCTGTAAGAAAAATCCTAATATAAACAATAGCACGTGACCGAAGTGGGGTTTCATTGGCCGCTGTTTGGCGCCATAGATTCTCAATACGTGTTCCCGCCTACTGTTGTACATTCTGTTTCATGTTAAACATTTCCCGTTACTCGTCAAGTAGGCCTAACCTCACTACTATGCGTTCATTTGCTTAGGAAACATTTACTTTGTAATTACTGTAATTAAAACTCACTTATTATACTGAATATATTGTTTTTCTTCGCTTTTGAGAGGGTTTCTACTCTTGTGTTTAATAACCACACACATCGAGGATGCAGAAGCCATACTTCAGTACCACGTGCTTACATTTACTACGAGCTCAAGTGACGCCAGCTTGTTACAAGAACAGACTACCTCGGTATTACTGTTGGTATTCATCCGCGTTCATAGTACATAACAAAATATAAAAGTAGCTTTTCTTTTACATATAATTTTACATATGAGTGAAGTTATATGTTTCATCGTATTTAACAACTAGAATTCAATTTTTTTATTTTCAAATAATACAAGATTATGGTTTCCAGATACGAACTATATTTTCCTGCGTCATGTGAGTGTTTCGACTGGGAGCCAATCACGGGTATGACAGCAACGTGCTTATGTTTACATTAGGATTTTTCTTACAGCGAAAACAGTATAGGTAGGTAACTGGATAGCTGTATTAATATATGGATAGACGTAGAGACAGATAAATGGATGACAATCTATTGCATTATAAATTAAAAGTAGCTCAGACAAAGACATCTTCGTAGTGAATGTCTTCTGCCATAGAAGTTATCGAACTTCCATACTGCGTCAGTTGAAAGTAACAAGACATCAAGCAGAAATGCTGTACGCTGTATCAAATCCACACAATGTGAGAGTTGAGTGGAACACGTAGCAATACTCCTTTCTCAGAAATGGGTTGCTTTCATTTTTCAACGTATCGTTAGGCCATCCCCTCGTTCTCAAATGGCCGGGCGACACACAGGAACGTCTGCCATCTCTTTTCATTGCTTTACTTCTTACATTGACGTTGCTATGGAAGATGGTCTTTCCTTCTGCAAACTCTGCCGTCTCTTTCCAAATATTTCTCCTTGTGTGTCGCCAGGCCTCGTCATGTGGAACCCTCAGAAATCCGGATATAATCCCGGGGGATGTGGACTTGTTCAGAATTGTATACAGAGACACCCCGAGGGCACTTAGGATTCTAACCCCCTCCTCGTTTCCATACGACTGAACCTCTTTCCTTTCAATTCATCCTTGTGCAGTGATACATCGACATTCTTCAGACATTCCTACCAGAGGCCGCAGCTATCGGCCCCGAGGAATGCAGCATAGCAAACGCGAACCTTGCGGTCACGTCCTCTCGGCTCCCAAAGTTAATTCCACCCACACGCAAGAAGGGCAAAAGTAATTAAAACTTGCTTCTACAGATCAGATGGACAGTTCTGTAGTTGCGTTCTTCTCAATGCGTAATGAAGCTTTTTTATAAGACGTTAATTCACACGAAATACTGTTTTCAACAATTAAAATATACAGTGCTGTGCAAATTAACCTTTAAATTGACAAAGTACCCTATAGGATACAACAGGTTAATAGGCTATAGGCTATAATTTTAATAGAACAATAGAAAAAAATTGGTAGGAAAATTAACCCTAGCACTACTAAGCTTCGATCTGTCATGTGGATGGCTAAGGGGGGCAAAAATTGCCCGCGCTTTGTTTTGATTTTTTAATAGACTAAGAATTACTTTACTATGTTACTACACGATTTTCTATATCAGGAACATTAAAAAAAGACACACATATAAGTATTTATGAAAATAGTCTTATAAAAACGTATATTTCTCACATAGGCTAATGCTTTGGATATTTAAACTTCAGACTTATCTGTACTAAGTAATGAACAAAACATTATTTTCATATTTAGCCTACTACACAATTGTCTATATCAGGAACATTCTAAAAGACACATACAGTATATGTGTTTTTGAAAATAGTCTTATAAAACGTATATTTCTCATATAGGCTAATGCTTTGACTTTTTAAACTTCAGGCTTTTCTGTACTAAGTAATCAACAAAACTATTGTAGATCACATATAACAAAACTAAAAATCAAAGTCACAAATTGCTCAATTGTCAATAACTTTTTTTTTCACTCACTTTCACTTTCATTTTCACAGTTGGTGCATATGATTGTTTTTGCAGAATGAGTGGAACAAACATATTTACAGCACCTGCAGCAAATTATAGACACTTTTGTCATTTTGTATTTTTCCCTTTTAGAGCTTTTTGTCTTCAAGCAGAGATGACATCTTCCCCGTGAATACGATGCACCAGAAGGAACAACTACACTAGTACTGGGAAGCGTTTTCCCTAGAACACTTTCTATTGCAGAGATGATAGGCTTTTGCAAACCTATAATATTCTTGGCTCTCTCTTCCACAACTGGCCTAACTAGTTGTTGGCCCAACTCTAGCATATAGAGCCTTCTTACATTATGCTTCTTCTTATTCCAGTCGGGGTTGTTTTTCATGAAAATTGTTCCACCATTGAGACATGCAATATCTATCAAGGTGAAAAATATAGATAGTGGCCACCTTCTAGTCCCCCGCTTCACAGAGTGATGTCGCGTCATTTGATCAATGCTGTCTATACCTCCTTTTGTTTCATTATAGTAGAGATTAACATCTGTTTTCTTTTTCTCTGTCGACTCATCCACTTTTCTATCATGTTGTGTGGATAGAAGTAGGAGATTCTTAGTGGGCTTGAGTCTGGTGATGTATGAAACCAAGGTAACTGGTGCCTTGCCTGTTTTCGGGTCTGTGAATAAGAATCTAGAGGAATATAGCTCTCGACCCTGCGTCTTCTTTAGCTCTTCCGGTATGTGCTTTCTGTTACTCTTCAATGTCCCCACCAAAGTCAGCTTGTCATCATTGTAAAGTTCCTCCGCTAGTTCGATGGATGTATAATGACGATCCGTTGTTACATTTCTTCCGGTCCCTTCCAGCTGCTTCACTAGGTGTCTAACAACTGCCTTTGCACTCCGTTCCTCGGCGGGTCGCTCGTCCTTTCCTGCATAGACCTCCATTTTCAGAATGTACCGGGTGTGTGCATCCGATAACATCCTAACCAATATGCCATATTTGCCTGGCTTGTCTTTCATAAAGACTTTAAATGGACATCTTCCTCGAAAGAGCGAGAGCATTTCGTCGATTGTTAGATGTGCACTAGGTATGTAGTATTTTACAAACAATTCGTCAATTTTATAGAAAACTTCACGAATGGGGCAAAACTTATCTTGCTTTCGTCTTTCAGTTCTTGTTTGCTTATCATTAAATCTAATCAAGGACAGAAGTTCTCCAAATCGAATACGACTCATTGTAGCTGTGTAGATGTTCTTGCCCAGTACTTTTCCCCATAAATCATCAATTGGCAGTTCAATGTCATTATTTGCACTCATGAGTATCAAAATACCAATGAAGGCATATAATTCTTCTGTGTTTGTATGTTTTAGATTCCTAATACTAGCTTCTTCGTTAGTATGATGCACAATAATGTTCACTATTTCAGGAGTTATAAACTTTTTGAAAGATTCTGACGCTTTAGAGGTCAAACCTTCATTTGTCAAACCTTCATGGAAACTCACTATATTCTGTACTGGCCTGCGGACTTGCCTTGGAGGTGCAGTAGTATATTCCCTACCACTTCTTGCTATAACAGCGATGTTAGAAGTAGAAGCGTGCTGCTGATCAGGGGATGAACTTCTCGAAATTGAGTCACTTTCAATTTCTCTGTGATATTCAGTGTCACTGTCGTATGTCACAACATTATCATCTTCTTCTGGATCACTTGCATCATCTATATTATCTTCATTTACCATAGCTGTCACCTCTTTTTCTGTGAGAAAACTCCGAGACATTTTGACACTCTGATTATTACGAGACATTTCACACAACTAATTTCCAACTGTTCCAGTTTGAATAACAAGACAGTTATTACTTTAAAAGCAACAATGACAACATAATTTGAATTAAATTTGTATATACAGTGGTACCAACAATCAAACAATGTATATTAATCTGATTATTGATCAATATTTTCAGACAGAAAAATTGTCACCCATGTCTAAGGGGGCAAAAATTGCCCACTATAAATGAAGATGGTAGGCAGATTTAAATAAATCATAAAAATTATAAGTCCATGTCATTATATACTTGAGATATTAATCTACAACTACCTACAATCTTGTTTCTTCAGGTCAACAATTACATAGTCTACACAAATAAAACAAATAGTGCGGGCAATTTTTGCCCCCCCTTAGCAGTGCTAGGGTTAAAATTTCACAATAGTGTACAATATAGAAAATATGGACATTACGATAGTTGTTTTCTTTACAGTCCGACAAGGTTTAATAAACTAGTGTGAGAAATGAAGTTTTGCCAATTTAAGGGTTAAAATATATAGTTCTCCAGATAAGCCTTTTTGACGATGATAATAATAATAATAATAATAATAATAGTAATAATAATAATACTAGTAATAATAATAATAATAATAATAATAATAATAATAATAATAATGGTTTTATTTAACCTGGCAGAGTTAAGGCCGTAAGGCCTTCTCTTACACCCAACCAGGATTAAAACTTGCTTACAAAGTTCAATATAAAACTGGATCAGAATTAAGTAATTACATACTGATACATAATGAGATCAAAAGAGGTAGTTACATAAAATTTACCTCATAAAATAAAAATAAACATAGTGAAATACATATTAATTTGTTAGAATCAAATACGAATCACATAAAAACAGAAGCCAATAATTCAATAAAAAAGAAAAATGTACACAGTAAAAATAAAAATAAACAGATTAGTATACATATTAGTATTAGATTACAATTAAGTAGGATTTACATAATTAAACCAGAAACCGACAATTGAATAAAATGTACACAAAAAATAGATTAATAATAAAAAACAACACAATGGGATAAATATTGGCATTAAGTGATAAATAAATACGATTTAGATAATAAAAATAAGAAACAAAAAAATAAAAATAAATACAGTGTAACACATTTGCAACACGTTAGGTCTGGCAACTCATCATAAGATATTTTTCTAATTTACATTTAAAGGAAATTAAAGTTCGGCAGCCCTAGACTTCAGGCGGCAGAGAATTCCAGTGACGAGAAGTAGCAACAGTGAAAGACGAAGAATAAAGAGATGATGTGTGCAGTGGTATTTCTAGCGTGTTGTCATATTGTGACCGAGTATTTAAGTTATGATACCGAGAAAGGCTGTGGAATCGGACAGATAAGTAAGAGGGAGTAGAGGTGTGCAAAATTCGGTATAAGAAAGAAGGGAATGTAACTTTCTCCTCTCATTTAACCTGAGCCACAATAATTTATCGAAAGAAGGCGAAATGTGGTCGTAGTAGCGGACATTACAAATGAAACGAACACACGCATTATGAACACGTTGCAGTTTCTGGGATAAATCCACCCCGAGATCACTGAATAAAGCGTCACAATAATCGAAATGAGGCATAATAAGAGTCTGTACAAGCGTCTGCTTTAATTTAGCTGGATAGTGGTACAATCTTTTTAATGAGTGAAGAGTGGAAAATACTTTCTTGCATGTGTGTTTGATATGCGTGTCCCAGGTAAGGTTAGATTCAAAATGAACTCTTTTTTTACAGTTGAACTGAATGGAATGATCGCTTTATTCAGAGTCACAGGAGGAAGGTTGAGCTTATTAATATCGGGGATTAATCTTTTATTCGAAAATAAGATAGCCTGTGACTTATCTGTATTTAAGTTAAGTCCGAATTGTTGAGACCAAGATGAAACGGATTCGAGATCTTTATTGAGTCTATTAATACAGTCACTTAGTCTATCAGGACTGGCGGAAATGTTAAATTGAACGTCATCTGCATAAATATGATATCTGCTATATTTAAATGACTTGGCGATATCGTTAATATAGAGACAGAAAAGCAATGGACCCAACACCGAACCCTGAGGAAATCCTGACTCTATTGTCTGCCAGGAGGAGAACCGATTATCGCTGCTGGCGGCCAGTGAGATAGGAGTGCATCCAGGTGATAACGCTGTCAGAAAAATTTTACACTCGAAGTTTAGTTAATAGTAGATCCATGTCAACAGAGTCAAATGCTTTGCTATAATCCAATAAAATTAATATTGTTGCTAGTCGTTTATCCATAGCCTCCCGTATATCTTCAGTTACATTCAATAAGGCAGTGGAAGTGCTATGCCCGCTTCTGAATCCAGATTGGAAGGGGTCGATAATATTAAATTCAATCAGATATTTGCTTAATTGCTTATGGAGAATACGTTCAAGAGCCTTTGACAGAACGGGAAGAATGCAGATTGGCCGATAGTCTTTAGGAAATGTAGGTGTGTTTACTTTAGGTATTGGACGCACTAAAGCCGTTTTCCAAAGATTTGGGTAGGTAGAAGTAGGAGGAATTAAAAATATATGTCATCACAGGAAGCACGATATCGATTAATTTATTAATAAAAACAATGTTTATGTTGGCAGAACCTTGCGCTGTAGATCTAGTGTTTTTAAGAGCCTGCCTAACTTCTATGTCTGTAATATTAGAGGAGAAAAGCTTTTCGCGAGCAGGAAGAGGAATGGCTAAGAGAGTATTCATGGTGTTAAGTTTTTGTTGTTTATCAGGTTGTGAGGTGGGTGGTGAAGTAAAGCACAGATTAAGTTTATCAAGTGATATGTTTGAGATTTCAGTTTCTATAGTTTTACTTCCTATTCCCATGTCACGTAAATGCTTCCAAAGACACCATGGGGTAATGGAGGGGTCGACAAGACTGAGAGCATGACGGTGTTTGGCATTTCTAATGTTTTGGGTTGTTCTGTTCCTAATTTTTTTATAGTTGTAAAATTTTTCCTCACATTTATCTTGTCTATACTTCCAGTAGGCAGCGTCACGTGACGCCATGAGGTTACGTATGTTATCAGTCATCCATGGAGCAGGACGATGAGTGGCACGTCTTTTCCTTAATGGTGCATGTTTATCAAACAATTGTATCACCATGTTATTAAAACTGTCAATTTTTCATCAACAGTGACTAAGTTAAATATTGTATGCCATGGCAATTCCATAGCATCGGAAATTAATTGATCGTCGTCGACATGTTTTAGATCTCTGTATGTAATGAGTTTCGCTGCAGCTTTCGGGCACTGGAGAGAATACTCTGCGAATATTAAGTCGTGCGCGGAAATTCCAGGAACAGGCAACTGCCCTGATGTTACAATTCTGTCAGGATTGTTTGTAATAATTAGATCTATTAGAGTTTCAGTAGTTGCTGTGTGATGGGTGGGGTTAAGGGGAAGGATTTTTAAGTTAAACGCTTCCAACATGTTACAGTTGTTCAGTCCCATTTGATTTAAGAGCTAGAAGATTGGTGTTGAAATCACCGAAAACTAAAATGTGTTCATATTGCGGTAAAAGATTAGTTAGTGGAATTTCTAGGTCAGATAAATGGCCTGCCTTAGGGGGCTTATAAATAACGGCTACAAGACATTTCTGTAGGCTTGCTTGCATTTCGATGAATATGTATTCGGGATGTGCAGCATCGCCTTGGGATTTCAGAAGAACTTTTGGTTTCAAGTCATTCCTAATATAAGCGCATACTCCACCCCCTCGCTTATATAATCTGTCATTTCTGCATAGAGTGTAAGAATTTAAATGGACAAGAGAGGGAGGGAGAGAGGGCTTAAGCCATGATTCACTGACGAGAATACAATGAAGATCTTGGTTAGAGAAATTGAAGATACTTCTTCATAATGAGACAACAGACTTTGAGCGTTTATATGTGCTATTTTCAGAGACGTGGGCTGGAGTGAGAAAACTGCTTTTATACCTCAGACTGGCAAAAGATTCGTAAACATTTAGCATCAACTTGTTTTTTTTTTTTTAACTTTGTACCTTTTGCATAAATTCATGTTAAATCAGTGTACAAAATTTCAGAATTCTATCTCTAATGGTTGTGGAGTTGTGAAATAATGTGTGAAAATGTTCAAATTTTGGAAAATTGAATTTAAAGTTAAAAGTGAACTCTAAAAACATTATTAGTAACCTTTTTTATATTTTTATCAGATATTTAAGTTGTAATAAGTCTTGTTGTGGTACCTTGTAATTTTTGTCCAGTTGTGAGTTCATTTCCTTATAAAATTTTAGAAATTTAGAGCTTGCATTTTGTGATATTTGTGGTCGTTCAAGTTCATTTAACGGATGTTCTCTGACTGGTCGAATCTAAACCGGTTGTAAGCCTAATTACACTGCTCTCTACTTTCGTGTCTCTTCTGTATCATGTATGCTGCTGGTACAGTCGGTTGAAAAAATAAATTGTATACAACTCTAAATAAGCTTTCAGTAAATATTTGACATAGCCTACAAAATATATAGGCTACATTATATAATATTATAAATATTCGTGTGTGTATACATACATACATACATACATACATACATACATACATACATAGTCTACACTTGTGGAGTAACAATTAGCGTGTCTGGCCGCGAAACCAGGTAGCCCGGGTTCGATTCCCGATTGGGGCAACTTACCTGGTTGAGGTTTTTCCCGTGGTTTTTCCTCAACTCAATATGAGCAAATGCTGGGTAACTATCGGTGCTGGACCCCGGACTCATTTCACCGGCATTATCACCTTCATCTCATTCAGACGCTAAATAACCTAATATGTTGATAAAGTGTCGTAAAATAACCCACTAAAAATATATGTATGCACTTCATATACAAAGTATTATTTCGTCGTATTACGACAAATAAATATCTTGAAGAAAATTTTAGAGGTGATCAAATTATTACACTAAAGTGGTTATATGCAACAAAAATATATTTTGCACAGAAATAATGAACAAAAAATTGAGTCCGGAGGTTTCTAACATTGTGTGAACATTGTCTTATTCTTCATTCATATGTTAATTCTACCAGACATGCTGGAAACCAAATTTTGATACTTTCTTTCAATGTCATCCTCATTTAGTCAGATATCAGACAATGCTTCAGTAAGTCCATGTCTTGTTGTAAGCTTCTATAAATTATCTTCACTTTCTGATTGCGGAATAGGAGTTTCTTAAACAAATTAATAGATAGACAGATAGATAGATAGATAGATAGATAGATAGATAGATAGATAGATAGATAGATAGATAGATAGATAGATAGATAGATAGATAGATAGATAGATAGATAGATAGATAGATAGATAGATAGATAGATAGATAGATAGATAGATAGATAGATAGATAGATAGATAGATAGATAGATAGATAGATAGATAGATAGATAGATAGATAGATAGATAGATAGATAGATAGATAGATAGATAGATAGATAGATAGATAGATAGATAGATAGATAGATAGATAGATAGATAGATAGATAGATAGATAGATAGATAGATAGATAGATAGATAGATAGATAGATAGATAGATAGATAGATAGATAGATAGATAGATAGATAGATAGATAGATAGATAGATAGATAGATAGATAGATAGATAGATAGATAGATAGATAGATAGATAGATAGATAGATAGATAGATAGATAGATAGATAGATAGATAGATAGATAGATAGATAGATAGATAGATAGATAGATAGATAGATAGATAGATAGATAGATAGATAGATAGATAGATAGATAGATAGATAGATAGATAGATAGATAGATAGATAGATAGATAGATAGATAGATAGATAGATAGATAGATAGATAGATAGATAGATAGATAGATAGATAGATAGATAGATAGATAGATAGATAGATAGATAGATAGATAGATAGATAGATAGATAGATAGATAGATAGATAGATAGATAGATAGATAGATAGATAGATAGATAGATAGATAGATAGATAGATAGATAGATAGATAGATAGATAGATAGATAGATAGATAGATAGATAGATAGATAGATAGATAGATAGATAGATAGATAGATAGATAGATAGATAGATAGATAGATAGATAGATAGATAGATAGATAGATAGATAGATAGATAGATAGATAGATAGATAGATAGATAGATAGATAGATAGATAGATAGATAGATAGATAGATAGATAGATAGATAGATAGATAGATAGATAGATAGATAGATAGATAGATAGATAGATAGATAGATAGATAGATAGATAGATAGATAGATAGATAGATAGATAGATAGATAGATAGATAGATAGATAGATAGATAGATAGATAGATAGATAGATAGATAGATAGATAGATAGATAGATAGATAGATAGATAGATAGATAGATAGATAGATAGATAGATAGATAGATAGATAGATAGATAGATAGATAGATAGATAGATAGATAGATAGATAGATAGATAGATAGATAGATAGATAGATAGATAGATAGATAGATAGATAGATAGATAGATAGATAGATAGATAGATAGATAGATAGATAGATAGATAGATAGATAGATAGATAGATAGATAGATAGATAGATAGATAGATAGATAGATAGATAGATAGATAGATAGATAGATAGATAGATAGATAGATAGATAGATAGATAGATAGATAGATAGATAGATAGATAGATAGATAGATAGATAGACGGATGGATGGACGGACGGACGGACAGATAGGCAGGGAGGCACAGGCATAGACACAGACAGATAGAAAAAATAAAACATATTAATTATAGGTACCGTTATGCACGTGGTAACATTGTACCATATAACAAACATCTCACATTTTCTCCCCATTTTATTACAAAAAAAATCACTTTCGCATTTTTCTTTGAACCTACGATTACGTGAAGATATTCATGGCTTGGACAGCTCCATGGTGAATTAGTCTGTATTACCTGTAGTACGTTCCGATGTGTTGTTGATGTTCGAACATTTAACCACGCGCTGCGTGAAGATAGGTTCACGTCATAATCCCAAGGTCGTGAATCCAAAGTGGTCATTACTGTCTTAGGTAGATATATCCTTCATATATCAAATTTGTATTCTCTTGCTGGTAGGAATAAATTTTGTATTATACGTTTCAAATTTAGATTGCCTTGCCAAAAGAATAAGAAAGAATTCACTGTTACCAAGAAACTGACAACAGAACCGTCTTAAAAGTGTGACAAAATGTATCTATGACAACATCGTTTTCGTGACTTATTGACCACGTTGCATTGTGTAAAGATGTGACATAGAGTCTGGGTTTAGTAATATGCGTTACAAGAGCGGTATGTTGAAGTTTTCATGTTCGAGGAAAAGTTTGAAAAAGCGAAACGTAGTTGAGCTTTTTTAATTTCCGAGAATTGAAAGAAAACATACCGCTCGAGTATTGTACATTCTTTTGTGCGAAGATCGTTTATTACATACCTGAAAGAGGAATTTCTAATTAGTTGCAATAAAATCTCCATCTTGGTTTCTGTTCAATGACGGCAAATTAGCAAAACAAAAATGTCTATGTTCAACATTGTTGCTTTAAAATGTTTTCTGTGTTTACTATACTCCAGCAAGCCGTAATATACGTTTGTCTATAAATGCGAACTTAAAACAAACGGTAAGGTTATGTAATGATTTATTTTTCATTTTAATATTTTAACAATATTATTTATATAACATATTGCAGTAATAACATCGGCATCTGGAATCTTGTTGATTTTTTCACACGGCTTCCTTAATGTTACTTGCATCACGAATGCAATAACTTTAGTGGAGTTGTAGAGTTTACTTAACTTTTGCAAATATTTAAAAACAATAATTAACAGTGCAATTTAGGTAAAATTGCAGCGGTAAGTTTCCAATTTATAATTATTACTCTATTGAACGTCTCTAAAAATAATATGTTAAAAGCCTAAAGCAGTAAAATCAAGATGTCACTTAAGCGGTAAGAAGAGAGAAATTGTTATGTGTGTTAGGTTGGGAATACTGAATGTGGAATTTTAGACTTTCCGCGGATTGGTTTTGTGCGGAAACCAAGCAAATACGCACGATCTCGCACAAAAGTTTTTTGTTATGACAAGAAGTTCTGACCTCTTCCCTCCCCCCGACACTCTCTGTATCAGACCAACCGCTTCATATTAGAGCATACAGAGAGAGAAATACACATGCGTGCTCCTTTAAAACTTGGGGGTACTTTTACTGAGTTCTTAGCATTTCGTAAGCTTATAGTGCACCACTTGGCTTGCTTGGCTGCACAAAAACACCCGCGAAGCTTCTGTCTCGCCTTCAGTTACGCTCCACTTGAAGCTCTAGCACAGAAATGCAAGGCAACCTTCAGGGAACAATCAGTAGGCTACCTGCGCCACGCCCGCAGGGGTGACAAGCCCGCACGGCGTCGATGTTCTGCTTGTAGCTGTAACATCTACCGTTGCTCAGTCATTTGATGGCATTCGATCTGTAAGCTTCTTCAAGCATTCTTGAGTGGTTTTAAATTATTGATTATTCATCGGTCTGGATTTCCAAAGTCCACACCTGTGGAGTAACGGTCAGTGCGCCTGGCCGCGAAACCAGGTGGCCCGGGTTCGAATCCCGGTGGGGGCAAGTTACCTGGTTGAGGTTTTTTCCGGGGTTTTCCCTCAACCCAATACGAGCAAATGCTGGGTAACCCAATAAAATAAAAAATGAAATAAATTTCCAAATCTTTTGTGACTTTCAAGTAAGCTTATACAGGGAGAATCAGGATCTCTGAGGAGCCAAAGATCTTGAAATAAGAATCTTTTTTGTTAAACAACCCAGGTTCTATGATCCGTCATTTAGGAGTTAGGCGACATCGAAGAAAAAAAAAGGTTTTAGTGACATTTACAATTCATTATCTTGAACAGATATAGGCCTACAATGTAAATGCATCTTTCTGTGTCCAAATTTATTCCACTTTTATTTTATTCCTCCAATCTGTCTTGTCTTGCCAGTCCATTTCTTGTAAACCTTTTTATCTCATCCATCAACTTAATACGAGTATCATCCATCCAAGTGCTTCTGGAACGACCTCTCTTTCCCCTTCCAAGTGGTATCCAGTCCAGAATATTTCTCGATAGCCGCTGATCTGACATTCGTCGAACATGCCCATACCATTCTTACTGCTTACATTTCACAAAATCTAAAATTAAATTTTGAATATTCATTTTTCTTTTTAATGCCTCATTTCTAATTTTGTCCAATTTAGAATGTCTTGTGTAGCGTCTTAAATAGTCAATTTCTGAACTAGACAGTTTCAAAATCATATTTTATTCAACTGTCATGTTTCTGCTTCATATTTTAAAGCACTTCGCATAACAACTGATTTATAATTTTTCAATTTTGGTATCTTATGTTATATTTTTGTCTTGCAACACCTCATTTAGTATTACTATTGCTGATCTTCCTTTCTGTATCCAATGTTTTATATCTTTCTCTTGCCTGCTATTCTTATTAATTTTGATGTCTAAGTTCTGATATCCATCACATCCTTTGCTACAGCCTTTACCGTCTTCCAAAATTAAATCTCTTGTTTCTTCACCATATGCAACAAAAAATATTTCCAAATTTATTTTTAGTCCCCATTTATTATATTCTTCTATGAGTTTTCTACTTATACTCGTATATTCCACATAACCAACTGGTCGTCTGCAAATAATAATGTATAAATAATTTCATTTCCCACACGTATTCTCATCCTACTACATTTATTTTTCTAAGTTTTCAAATATTGTTGTATTTACAATTATTAAATTAATTATTAATTTATTTCTTCAAGTAGGCTACTATTATGGACAAGTCACATAAGGTGTTAAAAGTGTCCATCCTGAACCTGATTTACATTCATTACACCGTCGTCGTAGCAGTGGTTTTTGATCTCTGTCGAACATTTCAGTCTGTCTCCAGCAAAGGTTTAAGGTAAACATCTGAACTGAATTGATTGGTGATTACTCTATCTGCTGGAACCTATAAATTAATTTTGCTGACCCGTTTGAATGGAGCAATTTGCCTTGAGATCCTTCAGAACATACCTCCGCTGCTCTGCTCAATCGTCATGTTTATTTTCTTGCATTCCAAATTATCTTTATGTATGGTTACCAGTTCCATTAACAAAGACTTTTCTACATTAGTAAAATTCTGTGCCCGGGAGGAAAAAGGTCTTAAGTAAAAATATTCTATACTTTTCAGGAGAGCAGTAGAAAAATTGAAATTGGTGTCAATTATAGAGTTTTTTTTTAATTAAGAGATTTTTCTTGGATATTATTTATTTATATTTCTTCTAAACTAGGTAATGTTGCTCAATTAACAATTTTCTTGATTATTTCCAAAAATAGCCGCACTTAAGCCCTTTTAAGACGACAACCCAAACTGAGGAGAAGGGACTATTTAAACGGATGTTTTTCATGTCAAAATAAATGAGAAATGTAAATTATTAGGAATGCAAAATGGGTCTTAAACAATATAGGACTGTTTACCTTGTGCTTAAGGTTTTAAAAGGAAAGGGCATCAGTATGTGATAAAATAGCTAAAATACAAGTTAGACCTTTTTAATAGGTAAGCATGGAAAGTAAACATGTGACGTTTGTAAGGAATAAAGTATTAAATATTCTTAAGCCCTTTATTCTGTGTGTGCTCGATTCAAAAAGTACTTAGGACATTTGGTAACGCTTTATAAATCCAGTCAGGAGTCTTATTTGACTTTAACCGTTTTACAGGATTGTAGAGAATTATTTCTGCTTTCAGAATATATAAAAATCTCATTTTCACAAAAAATTTACTTTTAAGACCTTTCTCCTCCCGGCCACAGAATTGTATCTTTTATTTCTCTTCACACCATAAGTTTCGCGGTTGATTTTCAATAACAAATAATAATTGCCAAAGGGATCGTAATATTATACAGGTATTCTCTATGTGAGATGGGAGAAATGCGTTCAGAAAAGCTTAGGTTCCCAGACGGCCTCCCTGATTCATACTGTTCCCAATTTTCGCGAGAGTTTACAAAATGTCAATTGTGTGGTGTTTGGTCAGAACATTATAACTATAAAAAAACTGTTTTCAGGTACAAGCGATTTTACATTCATTTTTCCTTTAAAATTCAGAAATCTAGTTTACATACATATGTGAATGGAAGTAACATAGATTAAGACACTGTTTAATTACATGCACATGCTAATGCTTTTCTATAGCTTCTAAGTAGCCTACCGGTAGGTGTAGACAGCAGGAAATGGCCATTTTGGAGTTATCAAATACCTCACTATAATAAAACCGGACAGCTATAGCAGTTCTGTGCGCTACCTAGGCGGCCGGTGTGGCGACACTCGCGAAACAAGCTGTAATCAACTGCAATGTATATTGTTGCTGGGCTAGTTAATAGTTTTATTAACTAGTGCTGTGTTAAAATGTCAGGGTGTATATGTGCTGTTTATAATTGCTACAATTAAAGCATTACAAATTACTCCAAGTCGTAGGCCTACTTTCGATTTCCGAAAGATCATAAAACGTGAGTCAACAAAATTCTTTATTAGGTCTAATGCCTTTGTCTCTGTGTTGATAGAACAATAAAAATTAGCTTTTTATTTAGGCCTAATAAATGAATAGAAGTTAAAATGTATTGGAAATTTTAAGGTTTTATCAAATTAAGTTTTATTGTTGTCCACATGCCTTTACTAATCATTACAAGCATCAGATTGCTACCAATTTTATCCTTGCAGTTGTCAGCAATGCGTATATGGAGCAATATTTCTCATAATATGCAGTTTTGATATAAAATAATGTTACATTAAATACTATTCAACATGTCTTAAGTGTCTCATATATTATTCCACATTAGTAACTCACGTTTTAAACAATAGTCCAATTCCCGCTATGTTAATATTTGTATTTGTGGACGTAATTCCACGCAGCTCCGCTAGATGTCAAGTCCGCGATATTTCGCACTCACGTCAGCTATCCGGTATTATAGTAAGGTATTATCATGTTCTGACCGAACACCACAGAATTCAACATCCATATGGAATTCGTTGGCGCGGAAGAATATTAACACAGTTGTTAAAAATTTAGCATGTGTTAACAAATAACGTGTCAGTGCATTTTTAACATATTGTGTTGATGAAACCAGCCTCTATTGTTCTTGTATAGTTGCGGATTTTAATAGGAGTGAATCAGTCAACATACGCAGTACATACTAGTACTTGCCTCCGGGTTGCTTGTAAATGTAGCGCACAAAGGATTGGGATAATTGGCCTATCAAAGAAACCTTACAAAACCATCAGCCATAAAACCTCCTTTGAAAAGTCGGGTGTGTACTGTAAAGAAAAGCTTAATTAAAAAAAAAAAAAAGAACACCTACCAACGCGAACTGTAATGCACAAAAGAAGAGCTTTCAATAATTACGGAAAACCTTCATTTGAATAGTCTTTTGTCGAGCTGTTACAACGCACATGCTTCACAAGGCTTTCCGTAGCAATTATTTCTCTTCAGTAGACCTGTAGAACAAATATAAACATTATATTCTCGACCTTCATTTTCGAACCGGAGTACTGTTGACAGATATTAGAGGATTCAAAAATATTATCCGGATTTTATTTCTTTGTGAACATTATATAAAATTTTAAAAGGTGACAGTGAATTTAACTAAACTCCAAGGATACCGTTAATCGTATTTATGTAGGCCTAAAGTAATAAAATCCGATATACAGAGTGAATCGTAAATAGTGTCATTCATTTCAGGGGGTTGTTCTTTGAGATATTTCAAGAAAAAGTTTAATACATTTTGTTCGTTTTTGCTTCCTTTTCGAGATAAAAATTGTTTTATATGAAACATTTCATAGCGTGTTTTGAGTAAGCCATTGATTGAATTCTCAATATGCTCAGTCAATTTAAGGGGTTAGGTACAGCTTACAGCAGTAAAATTTTTGGAAATATTCAACATTTTTCTTCCATTACTGTATCTTGTACTACTAATGATGAAAATTGGTATGTGTAAAACACTGCCCTTCTGCTGTATGAAAAAAATATTTTACGATTTATTTATTTATTTTTTTTCTTTTTTCAAAATTCAAAACGGTGGCAGTTCATGTACTGTAATGAAGTGTTTCCCTCATAACTTATAAAATTTTCAACTTTTTCATGTTCTCTCCCTTTTATTTTATTGCTGAAACTCATGTTTAGAATATCATGCTCTTCCAACTACATTCCTTAATATATAATATACTAGTGGCTTGTGCAGAAACTCGGCATTAGAAGTTTAAATACAGATTTTTCATATTTATTTTCCGGACAGAATATCAGATATTTTGAAAGTTACTTGCTTCCATAATAATTAAAGATGCTCCGCGAAATATGTTACATTGAAAGTAACATAATAACTCAATGAAGTTTAACCTAGCCAAATGTATCTTTTTTTAAAAACGTCCCTCAGAATGGATTTTATGCCCAATGCTTTTCTTGGACATATCCATCTTCATTTCTTTGAGTTTCAATACGGAAGCGCAAATAGGATATCAATATCAAGACGATCAGCGGTTTTTTCATGTGGGAATAAAGTAGTAGCTATTTCAGGTCATTGCAGATTGTTGGCAAGAATATGACATTTTGGAGTGCATTAGATAAGTATTCCATTTTTAATAACAATATTTATGTCTTACGTAAGATTTGTAACTTTTAGTAACATATGTATGTATAGCCGTTACTCAGAATATTATAGAAATGAAGATCTAATGTAAGTTATTCTCTACGTTTACTTACATAAATAACTCCAAAAGGTTTCATTTTCATATCATCAATAATAGTATCAATATGTATCAGTGACAAAATACACCATATTACACCTGTAATATTTCATTTTTAATGGAAATAATTTCAACAAACCTTCTTGAGTTTTGTAGTTTTTGATAACCTATATACGCTACATAGCTGTACTAATAAAATTACACAAGAATCAGATCTGTAAATTTTATTCATGATAATAATTATAAACTTTGTAATAAGCTTTGAAGTTTTTAGTAACCAATATAGAGACAAATGAAGATCGACCTATTGGCATTATGTCAGAGAATCTGTTGGCAATTCTGGAGTCATGGCCTCCATGATATTGTTTATTTTAGTATCTGTCTTATACTGAAAAGCTATTAGTTCTCAAAACTGATGACAAATGGATTTTGTAAAATAGGAAAATTATGTAGGAAAATTGACATTTCTGTGAAAACTACTATTTTTCTGAAAATATTTGAGTTCCAAGCTTCAAAATGAGGAGTCATTAGTTAAAATCCGTTCAGCCGTTTTCCCGTAATTTCCATTACCAGTTCAAATTATATATATAGATTTTTTGTGTTAGAAGAAAATACTGATATTTGACCATTTTAGATGGATTTATTTTTTATCACACAACCTATGAAAGGTATAGGCACCATATTGTGGATATGACATGCATAAATACACACAAAAAATTTCATCTCAGAATGTTGGATAGTTTTTAAGTTATGAGAGAAAAGCTTCATCACTGCACAGTGAACTGCCACCATTTTGAATTTTGAAAAATAGAACATAAATAATTTCTTAAATAGTAAAAATATATTTATCATATAGCAGAATGACACTGTTTTACATACGCTAATTTTAATTATTGTATAAGATACAGTAATGGAGGAAAAAAATGTTGAATATTTCCACAATTTTACTGCTATAAGTTGTACCTAACCTCTTAAGACGAGAGTAGTGTCTTATGATAAATGACTGAAAGAATTTTAGTTTTGTCCTTTAAATGTGTAGAAATTTGATCCGAAATGTAAGATTGTGAAATTCATTTTCAGAACGAAAAGTTACCCAAGTCTCATTGTTCATCTCATTTATAAAGAGGATCTTGTAATCTCATTGATTGTAGCGAAAGATATTATGTTGGGAGCAAAGTTCAACTTGTCTTGTTTTGTTATAAATAATTATTCAGTCATATTTCTTGGCACTCATCTCTTTGAATAACTTATCAAGTGTTCAAAATCCTGATATTTGCTTTCTTGGACAATTCACAAACATTTAGTTGTCTGTCTGTCTTTTAGAATAAGTTCTCCAACGCGTTGAATCTCCTTGTTGTTCACTGACAGAAGTTGCGGAACGTGGATCGTGTAGAATTTTAGAAAATATTGTGCGCCCATCTTTAAATGATTTTTACAACTCGAAGACTAGGTACTGAACGACACAAACAGTTTTCCTGAAACTGCGCTAAAAGTCGTCTATGAATTTGAGTAGCACCCGTTTCTTCAGCTCTGACAAGACTGATGATAATTTACTATGCAACAATATACGAACCAGAAAACTGCAAAATAGCGCTTACAACTAATAATAACAACAATAATAATAATAATAATAATAATAATAATAATAATAATAATAATAATAATAATAATAGTAATACTTACTTACTGGCTTTTAAGGAACCCGGAGGTTCGTTGCCGCCCTCACATAAGCCCGCCATTGGTCCCTATCCTGAGAAGATTAATCCAGTCTCTACCATCATAACCCACCTCCCTCAAATCCATTTTAATATTATCTTCCCATCTACGTCTTGGCCTCCCCAAAGGTCTTTTTCCTCCGGCCTCCCAACTAACACTCTATATGCATTTCTGGATTCGCCCATACGTGCTACATGCCCTGCCCATCTCAAACGTCTGAATTTAATGTTCCTAATTATGTCAGGTGAAGAATACAATGCGTGCAGTTCTGTGTTGTGTAACTTTCTCCATTCTCCTGCAACTTCATCCCTCTTAGCCCCAAATATTTTCCTAAGCACCTTATTCTCATACACTCTTAACCTATGTTCCTCTCTCAAAGTGAGAGTCCAAGTTTCGCAACCAAAAAAAAAAAAACAACAACCGGTAATATAACTGTTTTATAAATTCTAACTTTCAGATTTTTTGACAACAGACTGGATGATAAAAGCTTCTCAACCGAATAATAACAGGCATTTCCCATATTTATTCTGCTTTTTAATTTCCTCCCGAATATCATTTATATTTGTTACTGTTGCTCCCGGGTATTTGAATTTTTCCACCTCTTGAAAGGATAAATTTCCAATTTTTATATTTCCATTTCGTACAATATTCTCGTCGCGATACATAATCGTATACTTTGTCTTTTCGGGATTTACTTCCAAACCTACCTCTTTACTTGCTTCAAGTAAAATTCCCGTGTTTTCCCTAATCGTTTGTGGATTTTCTCCTAACATATTCACTTCATCCGCATAGACAAGCAGCTGATGTAACCCGTTCAATTCCAAATAATAATAATAATAATAATAATAATAATAATAATAATAATAATAATAATAATAATAATACAACACGAAAACTACTGGAAGAATAGTAAAGGAGAGGGCAAACGAAATTTCGAGACAAGATATTTTTAGTAATATTAAAGACCTAGGATCATTAAAATACTACAGGGAGGTTAAGTAGTTTTGGGAACAGGAAGAATATGATAGACTAAATTCAAGGGAAGAGAGAACAGGAATGGCATGGTGGAGATTAGGTATCTGGAGACTCAAGAATAGGAGAGGGAACGTAGAGAAGGATAAATGTCCTTTGTGTGGACTAGCTGAAGACGCAGTGCATATTGCGCTAAAGTGCCAGGCAACGAATGATTTGAGACACAGTTGGGTAGATAAAAAATTTCTAAAAATAAACGCTATAGTAGCTTATAAAAAAATGAATGGTCACCTAAACGCCAGCAATTTGCATAAATTAGGAAAATTTCTTTTTAGAGTTAAAATTAGGTGGGAAGAGAAAGTAAAAGCTCTAACGGAGATGGAATTATAAATGTTGAGTAGTCACACGATAAGAAACTACGAAGAGTAGTCAATGAATTTAACAGAATAATTCTTAAGAGATTGAGCATAAAATGAAAAAGCTAAGGTAGGAGTTTTAGATACAAGAGCTATACTTATTATTAGTTGTGGATTATTATTATTATTATTATTATTAGTATTAGTATTGTAAACAGAGGATGCTTATAGGTTCATTATGTATTAGTTTGTGTTATATTTGTATTGAGAGTGATGGCGGATTAAGAACTGTAATACATCTAAATAATTTCGAGGGAAAAATTGTTCCGGAGCCGGGTATCGAACCCGGGACCTTTGGTTTAACGTACCAACGCTCTACCACTGAGCTACCCGGGAACTCTAACCGACACCGATCCAATTTTTCCTCTATATCCACAGACCTCAAAGTGGGCTGACAACCGTCAAGCAACCAACTTCGAGTGCACACTAACTCCGTGTGACTTAAATTGTGGTTTTCTGTTAACGAACAGTGACGTGTATTATGCAAATCAAGATTTCAGGTATGACTCCCTGTAAAGTTGATTTGAATAATTTCGAGGGAAAAATTGTTCCGGAGCCGGGTGTAATACATCTAATCCGCCATGACGTGAACAATGATTGATGAAATAAATAAATAATAATAATACAGTAATAATAATAATAATAATAATAATAATAATCATGGTAGAGGTGAGAGAGATGGATAATCTGTAACAGTCTGACAGCAGAATCTTCAAAGCTAGAGTTTCAGCATCCCTTCTTTAAATCAGCCCAGTTCATCTCGCTCCTCACCCACAAACAGACTCACAAGAATGTGCGAGCGTGCAGTCGGTGTAAAATACGAACTAAGGGGTAGATCTTCTGCCCCAGTGGATCGGATCAACTGCGGTTGTATAGCGCTTGGATAAATACAGCTGCTAAAACCTAAGTCTGGCTGTTCAAAGATCTTCCTTCTAGTCTTGAATCTAGAACATCTTATTGCAAACATGACCGACTCCAGTTAATTATTGCCGTATTGTTTTATAAAAGTAATCGACTATAGCGTTACAAGTATAAAATGGATGTACTCGTGACTAGCTTAAATATACAGAATGTTCCGTAAGTAGTGTCATTAATTTCTTTGAGATATTTCAAACAAAAACTTTGGTACAATTTTGCTAGTTTTTGCTTCCTTTTTGAGATACAAATTCTTTTATATGAAATATTTCATAGCGTGTTTTGTGAAAGCTATTGATTGAATTCCCAATGCTCAGTCAATTTAAGAGAGCACAGTATTATGATAATAAATTACTGAAATAATTTTAGTTTTGTCCTTCAAATGTGCAGAAATTTGATCCGAAAAAAAATGTAACTTTTCGTTCTACACAGGAATTTTACGATGTTACATTTGTTCGGATCAAATTTCTGAACATTTGAAGGACAAAACTAAAATTCTTCTTCACGACATAGAAATATATGCCTATTCCGGTTTTAGAGTTAAAAGAAAACATCTCGTCATCTTTTAATTAGGCGTCCTATTCTCCTCTTTCCATTTGTCTTGTAATAGAGGAGCTGCAATGGTAGACAACGTAGTTTCATTCTTTCTACATGTAGATTCCGTTAATTTCAATATATTAGGCTATTATATAATCTCATGCAAACCATTTAGTTTCAATTCATTTCTCATTTCGTTGCTGTATATATGATCCATTAAAGTGTATCTTGCTATTGTTGTTGTTGTTGTTTAGCCGACTATCCGAAGACAGGTGTGAACCTCACAAGTGATATCAAAGTGATATCATGAGGCAACTAGGCCAGGAGATAATGGGCTAGAATGGCCAGTTCCTTTCGCCCTCCATTGCATACGTCGCCGATTAGCTACATATTACACTAATCAAACTTCAGACGCATACAAACAATTTATTGTTTTTCCTCTGACATATATCGTCAAGTGAGATGTAGGCCTACTGTCTAATAATAATAATAGATGTACGTATCAGCCAGAATCTCAATTACAGGATTATTGCTATTAATCGAAGGAATTTCATTTCAACAGTCTCTATTGTTCATTTATTTATTTATTTATTTATGTTTATTTATTTATTTAATTTTTTATTTACTTATTTATTTATTTATTTATTTATTTATTTATTTATTTATTTATTTATGTATTTATTTATTTATTCATCTACCAATATATTTACCTACTTTTATCTATTTCCTTACATAGAATCTAATTACTTTCCTATTTGTTTCTTTATCTTCCAATTTGTTTACCCATTTACTTACCTGTCCATTTGTATATTTATTTATTTACTCGTCTATCCATGTATTTTTCTACTTATGTACCTATCTGTTTATTTTTCTATTTATTGTTTTACCTATAAATTTGTTTAGCTATCAATTTCTTTACCTAGCCATTTATTTATTTATTTATTATTATTATTAGTATTATTAGTATTACTTATTTATTTATTTACTTAATTATGTATATATTTATTTATTTATTTGTTCATCTACCAATATATTTACCTACTTTTAGCTATTTCCTTACATAGAATCTATTTACTTTCCTATTTGTTTCTTTATCTACCAATTTGTTTACCTATTTACTTACCTATCCATTTGTATATTTATTTATTTACTCGTCTATCCATGTATTTTTCTACTTATCTAACTATCTATTTATTTTTCTATTTATTGTTTTACCTACAAATTTGTTTAGCTATCAGTTTCTTTACCTAGCCATTTATTTATTTATTTATTATTATTATTATTATTATTATTATTATTATTATTATTATTATTATTATTATTAGTAGTAGTAGTAGTAGTAGTAGTAGTAGTAGTAGTAGTAGTAGTAGTAGTAGTAGTAGTAATAGTAGTATTATTATTATTATTTATTTATTTATTTATTTAATACTATTTGAAGCAGAAATAGGCGACTGGATCGAAACCAAGTTGTGTTTCTCACTTCTGTTAATATTACAAAACGTGCCGCTTGAAATATGCGAGCTCTTTCATTTACACTTCAGCAGTACAGATCCCCTCTTTCGTGCACGTAAAGAGGAGTGCATTATAGTCTTACATGGTAACAGATTGCCTTGCAAGCACAATCTCTTCACGCTTATCGCCTGAAAGTTCAGCAAATCCCCGCGCGAGAGAGCAGAAGTTGACAAGATATTTGGTGTAATATCAGTACAGCGACCTTGTGGATCGATTCCTCGCTTAAAGCCAACGTTTCAGCCGTGTAACTTATGGCCCTTCCCAAACAACTTCGCCGGCAAGTAAGCTGCATTAAATTTATAGCATGACGTCTCATGTCAAATGGTGAAGAAACATAACTTCATATTTCATCATGTAATAGATTACTTGGGCCATAAATCTGCTGTGCAAGGAGCGCCTCCCGAACTGAGATACGCAGCCGATGACAAATTCCCCTCAATGACAGCCTGGTTGAAGTAAATCAAACGTACAAAATCACGGGGCTTAGCAAAGTTTCTGGAATATGCTAACAACCTTTCCACAGAATCTTATTTCGTATCTCCCCTTCTTCAAATTACATACTTCATAGTTTTCTCTTATCCTTTCTTCCTTTCTTTTCCGATTACATCCTTTCATCCTTCCATTCCTCTTGGTTTTTCTCTCTCTTCCTTTTTTATACCTTTCACTATTCCTTCCTACCATTATACCTCCCCCTACCTCTCTCTTTCCATATTTCTTTATTTCTTCTCTCTCTTGAATGAATGACTGAATTAATTAATAGGTGAGTGAATTAATTAATTAGTAAATAAGTTAATGAATGAGTTAATGAACTAATTAATGAGTGAATTAATACATTAACAAATTAATTAATATATGAACGAATTAATTAATTTATTTATTAATGTGTCAATGAATGAGTGAATGAATTAATAAATGACTGAACAAAATAATTAATGAGTGAATTAATTAATACATTAATGAATTGATTAATAGTTTAGTGGATTGATTAATGAGTGAATTAATTAATTAATAAGTTAATGAATGGGTGAATTAATTAATAGATGAGTAAATTAATTAATTAATGAGTAATTTAATGAATGAGTGAATTAATTAATACATTGATGAATTAATGAATATATTAATGAATGTATGAGTGATTTAATGAATAAGTGAATGAATGAATGAATGAATGAATGAATTAATTAATACATTAATAAATTAATAGCTGAATGAATTTATTTATTAATGTATGAATGAATGAGTGAATGAATTAATAAATGAGTGAATAAAATAATTAATGAGTGAATTACTATTAATGAATTAATCAATAGTTGAGTGAATTAATTAATTAATGAGTGAATGTGTTAATGAATGAGTGAATATGTTAATGAATGAGTGAATTAATTAATTAACAGGTGAATTAATTAATTAAATTAATGAATGTATGAATAAATAAATTAAGGGTGAATTAATTAATACATTAATGAACGAATTAATGCAAACCTAGCATTCTCCAATCTTTCCTATTTTCTGCCTTCCTCTTAGTCTCATATGATCCATATATCTTAATGTCGTCTATCATCTGATATCTTCTTCTGCCCCGAACTCTTCTCCCGTTCACCATTCCTTCCAGTGCATCATTCTGCAGGCATTTTCTTCTCAGCCAGTGACCCAGCCAATTCCTTTTCCTGTTCCTGATCAGTTTCAGCATCATTCTTTTTTCACCCACTCTTTCCAAGACAGCTTTATTTCTTATTCTGCCTGTCCACTTCACACGTTCCATTCTTCTCCATATCCACATTTCAAACACTTCTATTCGCTTCTCTTCACTTCATTGTAATGTCCATGTTTCTGTCCCACACAGTGCCGCACTCCATACAAAGCACTTCATTTGTCTCTTCCTTAGCTCTTTTTCTATTAAAAGCTTCCTTGGCCATTGCTATCCTCCTTTTGAATTCCTGGCTGCAGCTCATGTTACTGCTTATAGTACATCCCAAATATTTGAAGCTGTCCACTTGCTCTACTGCCCCATTTAGTATTCGCAAGTTTATCTTCTGTATTTTTCTCTTTATGACCATGCTCTTCGTCTTATTTGCACTTATCTTCATCCCATACTGCTCACAGTTAATACATTAATGAATTAATAGATTAATGAATTAATGGATGAGTGAATTAATTAATGTGTGAATTAATTAATGATTGAGTGGATTAATTATTAATACAGTAATTAATCAATGTGTCAATTAATTAATTAATGAGTTAATTAATAAATGAGTGGATTAATTGATTAATTAATTAGTGAATAAATTAATTATTGAGTGAATATGTTAATCCATCAATCTATCAATGAGTGCATAAATGAGCTAGTGAATGAATCAATGAATGACTGAGTAAATGAGCTAATAAATGATTGAATGGATTAGTAGTGAATTACCATCATCATCACCATCATTATCAATAACACCTGGATTAAGCTGGCTGGTCTGTTTGATCTCATAATTCACGACACAAATTGAGTGATTATGGACAATTGATGTTAGTGAATTAATGAGTGGATGAAGAAATGGATGGATGAGTGAGTGAGTTAATTAATTAAAGAGAGTGAAATAATTCGTTACGTGACAGCTCATGGAGAGCTAAGGCTTCTCAGCCGATTGCTGAACTCATGTCTCCGCAGAGATGAACAATCATTCAATCACAACGAGTTAACGTGTGATTACCATGATGATCCCCCAGAAGTTGTAGGTGGTTTTTAAAACCGGATTTTGCTACTCACTTTGGCTCACCAAATTCATCACTATACTCTGTAGGCACCTGTCCCATACACTGAACCAGCTATCATTTGATACCTTCCTTCTCTCTTACAGATTCCTTATCAAAATCAGTGCCCTTTAATTTATTTTTTTATATGTCATAATCTGTACTTTATATGAATGTCTTGTGATGATGGTTTCGTGTTGGACTAGACCTATTAGGCCTACTACAATTTTTACTCAAAGTCATTGCTGAATGATGTCTGGTGTTAAAACGAATGTTTATTGATGGAATCATGTGTTGTATTTACAGGTCAGCCAGTTTCGTGGATGTTCCTTGCTCCTGCAGTGTCACCAAAGAGAACGCCCAGTGGTGCCAACAATCCAGGACTCAGACTCTATAAGTTCGACACAGACACTGGACAGGTATGTTCTTAGTAGAGGAGTCATTTAGGGGGATTGAGATTTTAAGAAATTCAATAATTGAATATTGCTACTAATGAAATGAGGAAGTACGTGAAGAACTAGAGATCACTAGCGTATTTTCTCATTTCTTTTGTGATATCGTATAGTATATTCTGCCACATGTCTCAGGAATCTCATTTCAGCAGCTTCAATTCGTTTCATTAAGTTTTGTTAGAGTCCAATTTTTTGACCCGTAAAGTAGCACAGGAATGGCCATAAATTTATAAAATTTAGGCGTGTTACGTTTAATTTGTACTACACATGTGGTTAAATTTGTTTATTTTTCCTGCCACATGCTGTATCTGTTAGTATCATAGGTAAAATCATAAAATAATTATCTAAATACAGTAAAATCCCTCGTAACTGGCACCCAAATATCGACAATACTAACTTTTGGCTAGGCCAAAAAGAAATGTTTAAATCTGCCACATTGCCACAGTCTGGGCCGCCAATTTTTCCACATTAGGAAGTTCGAACAAACTTTCGTTTTCAGTGAATATTCGAACCTAAAATTAGTGTATTATTTTGTGTTGTGTGATGTGTTTTAATAAAGAAAATCCACACAGTTTTTATGTTTATTTAGTTAAGTTCGGGCCATCAGTGTTGCCACATTAGGAAGTTCGCACGAACTTTAATTTTCAATGAATATTCGAACCTAAAATTAGTGTATTATTTGTGTTGTGTGATGTGTTTTAATAAAGAAAATCCACACAGTTTTTATGTTTATTTAGTTAAGTTCGGGCCATCAGTGTTGTCACATTAGGAAGTTCGCACGAACTTTAATTTTCAGTGAATGTTCGAACCTAAAATTAGTGTGTTATTTGTGTTGTGTGATGTGTTTTAATAAAGAAACTTCACAGAGTTTATGTTTATTCAGTTATGAGCAAGTGATAAAGAAATAAGCTTCACATGGCTGCAGTTTCAACATGTTGCATCATGAAATAATTTTTTTTTGTATATACCGATATTTATTCAATTATCCGGCAAAATCTGGTATCCGGAACTAGCCTGATCCCTTTGGTGCCAGATAAGAGAAATTTTTCTGTACAATAATTAAAATTACTGGACTCATCAATAATTTTATTGCCTATAACAAATTTACAAAATTATAAAATTCAATTTTAATACCGGTAGGCCTATACAAAATCTCAAATGTTGCATATCTATGAAGTATAACACAGTAACAAAATCTGTATCACTGCTTCTCTGCAGCGTGAACAGCACTTCCTGACTACTCCCATCAGTGTTACGTCCACTCTGAAGTTCTGTAAAGCCCGAGTCAATTTATTTGAGAGCCTACTCTATTGTATTATACACGCAGAGGGGCAGATGGATACTGTATATGTGATACATGAGTGGGTGGATGACTAGATGAAGTGATTCTCGGACTAGCAGATAATCTAGAACAAACAGATTAAAATATATAAGTAATTTCTTATTCAAGAGATAGAATCACAATGTCATGAAAACAATTTCTAATTACGAACTACTGTATTGCACCAATCATAATAATATACTGTATCAGTACCATTATACTGTATGTAAAGAAAATAAGAAAACATTCGTCATAATTATTTGCTTATAGGTTAATCACCTATGTATCTGTACATGTGTCATTCAATGATTAGTGGCAACATTTGAATTAACAACAAAGAAAACATTTTTGGAAGAGTCATATTGTTGCAATGCTCAGAAGTAATCTCCTCCAACATGAAGAACACGCCTCCACACCTCAGGGAGACGAAAGATGCCATTCACAGCGTCTTGTTGTACTAATCTTCGAACAGACTGCTCTACTGATGCTATAATTGCCTGTCTAGAACTAAAGCGAACTTCTCTAAGTGGTAATTTCATTTTCACGTAAAGGTCAAAATCACATAGGCTCATATCTGGGGAGTATGGAGGATACTCCAGAATTTCCCAGTTCCATCTGCGAAGTACTGTAAATTAACCACAGGGTCAGCTTTGTGAGAGCGAGTACCATCATGTATACATATAATTTTCCATTTATTTTTGCGACAATTATTTATTTTTTAGTTTAAACCCTGAATCATAGATACTAAAGATATAAATAAATGTATATAAAAAAACTTTAATTTCTGTAAAAATCTTCACGTATATTTTCTGCAGCATTACAGTATCTTTTCATCATCATCATCATCATCATCATCATCATCTTTCTAGGTCTGGACTTCTGCATTTCATTCCGTCCCCATTAAACAAAATCACCCATCCAAAAACTTCCGTTTTTTTTCAATTCCTCCTTTCAACTGGATTGTAATCAAATATAATTCTGGAGAGCTTTATTTCACGCTGTGTTTGCTGATGTGTATATCAGCACATACCATGTTATTTTATTCTTTGGTGTTGAATGCTGAATGTAACCAACAGAACTGTCTTGTTATTTACAACAGGTACTGGACTACAGGCAGTATTACTTGGACCTCACGCTCGCGAACCAGAGAGACGTTGCGGAATGGCAGATAGAATACAACCTCACGGATTACTACGACTTGAATGAGGTGTCTGCTCAAGAACTGCACAATCTGGTTGAGAGCTTCGCTGTGCCAGAAGGATCGAAATTTTTCTCCAGGTGCTCTTATGTTTTAATATATAGGCATAAGTGGAAGTAATTCTATATTTTTTATCCATAAGATATGACCACAGACGTTAAAGCGTGTATAAATAAACTTAAAAAAATTATTGTAGAAACTATCGTTAGGCTCACGTTCACACTGAAAAAAATACCCACTTCAGAAATGTATCGTTTTTATTCTTATTTCTAATTTTTTGCTATATTATTATGCAGTGTCCCAAAAGTCATGGTGAGATTTCAGAGGATTACGTTCTTTTTAATGAATAGAGGCAGAAATGTAATATTGGTGTCAGATGAAAATAAAACTCTTAGAGTTTATCGCCTGTAAGTTTAAGGCACTGAAGGAAACAAATATTTAAAGATGGTAACAATAGAACAAATGCAATAACTTCCATTGTTACAGTTAATTATACAAGATGGATGTGCAAAGAAAAGTGCAGTGCGTTTTGTGGCTGGCAAAATTTGAATCTGTGACTCGTGCATGACTTGAATTTTGTCGGGTATTTAACGAAGAACTACCACACGAGAATAACATTCGTCTTTGGGATAAGACAGTTAAAAGAAACTGGAAGCATATTGGAGAAAAAACGTACTGGAAGACCATCGACAAATGATGAAATGGTAGAAGCCATCTGAAGAGCATTTGTTCAGAGTCCAAACAAACCAATTCGTAAATGCGCTTGACAATTAGGACTTTCGAAAACAACAGTTCATAGGCCTAGAGCTTTAAAGAAACGCGTTCATCTTCATCTGACTTCTTATAAACTTCACTTGTTACATGCATTGTTCATCCAAATCATGAATGTTATTCTCGTGTGGTGGTTCTTCGTTAAATATGCAATGAAATTCACATCGTATACGAGTCATAGATTCAAATTTTTACAGCCTCGAAACACACTTTTCTTTGAACATCCATCTTGTATAACCCTAGATTACTAAATTATTCTACGAAAAACATTATTACTATACTTTTTTTTTTTTTGAAAGATGGGACATGACAGGAGTGTTGCGATCGGAAAAACAACTGAACATCACGTAGCGTGGTAGGCCTGTTGCTATGGTAGCAACGGTTGAGTTGCCAAACTTACCATTTTCACGTGGCGAGTGCTTAATAGCTCTCTTGGCGACATTTATTGTGCACACAATGTTAGCATTGGTACGTTTCGTATTTGATTCTCTGTCGATTTTTGTTTTGTTTTCTTACCTTCGTATCAATTTTCAATGAATGTTTTAACGTCAGTCATCTTAACATCAATTGCTAGCTTCCATCAGCTGGCAGCATGGTAGTCCATATTGGCAACATAGCACTGTAGTTCCAAGCTCGGCCGCTTAACTGTCATGTCCCATCTTTCAAAAAAACAAGTATAAACAGTAGCCTGACAGACTACGCGTCTATTATCTCTTATCTTAGTTATGTACAGTACATAAAGTTACAATTTGGCACAAAACTGTTGACAAATATCAAGCTCACACTCTCTTTTCATAATTTAATCCTTTCCAACACAATCAATGCACGATTTTCCCTGGTGTTCACCACACATGGCTCGCGAACAGTAGCTGCAGAATAATAATAATAATAATAATAATAATAATAATAATAATAATACCCTAAACTGGAGTTACTTTGAACACAGAGGAAACTTTGACCATTTTTTCAGAAAATCATATTTAGGTTTCTAAATACTGCATTTGTTATAGATGGAGGTAAATTATCATAAAATCATTCTAATACCAAATTTACCTCCATCTATAACAAGTACAGCATGTAGAAACCTGTCCACACCTGTGGAGTAACGGTCAGCGCATCTGGCCGCGAAACCAGGTGGCCCGGTTCGAATCCCGGTCGGGGCAAGTTACCTTGTTGAGGTTTTTTCCGGGGTTTTTCCTCAATCCAATACGAGCAAATGCTGGGTAACTTTCGGTGCTGGACCCCGGACTCATTTCACCGGCATTATCACCTTCATTTCATTCAGACGCTAAATAACCTAGATGTTGATACAGCGTCGTAAAATTAGAAACCTAAATATGATTTTCTGAAAAAAATGGTCAAAGTTTCCTCTGTGTTCAAAGTAACCCAGTTTACGGTAATAATAATAATAATAATAATAATAATAATAATAATAATAATAATAATAATAATATTTATTTGTCAGAAACCAGTGTACAAGGCCTGGATATGACATTCTCAGGTTCGATAATATATACACGCACACATACACTCACACATGCACAAACAAACTTAGCACAAATAAATATAGACAAGTAAACAAATAATTATAAGCAAATAAACATACATAGTCAAATAAACGAACACTGAGAAATAAACAAAACAAACACTGTGAGATATACAGAATAAGCTGTAGGTTAACACATTTATATAAGGACAAAAGGTATAATTAAAATACAAAGAGACAAATTAAAATATAAAGAAGGGGTTACATTTCTAAAATACAATATTTACATCACACTCCATGAATTCATTCACTGAATAGAAAGGTCTGTTCAGCAACCATCGATGTATGCAGGACTTAAACCTATTTATTGGTAACTTTCTCGCCTTCAATGGTAGCTTTTTAAATATATTTATGCCATTAAAAAAGCAGGTATTTGAGCTTACACTCAATCTGTACCTTGTGTAATCTAATTTATCATTATTTCTAGTGTTGAAGGAATGCATATCTGATCTGGTCTGATAAAGATCTATGTTGGATCTAAGGAATATCAAGGTTCTGTAAATGAATATATTGTAAACTGACATTACCTTAAACTCTGGAAATAGTGGTCTACATGATTCCTTGGTATTTTTATTGAATATTACCCTCAGTGCTCTTTTTTGTAGTAATAAGGTGCTATTGACTCCTGTTGCACTTCCCCATATATGAATTCCATAGTTAATGTGAGATTCAAACAGTGCAAAATATACAGTACCTGTCTGAGAGTTTCTGTTGAAACCAATGGCCTTAACTTCCTAAAAACAAAAATTTCCCTCGAAAATTTAGTACAGTACATATACTTTCTATGTGTTTGTGCCATCATTCTGGTCATATGCCACAGTGTTTTGATGGACAAAATGCACATATCTTTATTTTTCCTTCTTCCGGCTGTTCTTCTATGCATTCGAAGGGGTCCAAGTTGAGAATTTTTCCAATCATGGCATTCAGATATCGCCTAATAGTAGGAACCTTCAGGCGACTGTTCAGCATTACTTCCTCACTCAGATTATTAGTATACATTCTTCTTGTCATGGGTTTGTTTTTCAGTTTTAGGATATTATGACAGTATAGCACATACCCATATACTAGGGTCTTGTTCAGCATCCCATAGACGATACATAGAGGCCACCTCTGTGTTTTTCTGCTACAGGAGTGACTAAGGGACGGAACTTAGCTGTTCACACTGAGTAGGCCTATATGTGTGTTTTCATACGTGTGCCAGCAACACACTGTTCCAAAGTACGCATTCAGTCTAATTTTCTAATTAACCATGCACTTAATTACAAAGTGGATAATAAGGTTGAAACGAAATGGCCCTGGCTATCCCTGCCATAAATCGTTGGATAAGGCTGAATATCTCGTTAGGTGAGGGAAAATGAAATAAACACCTTAAAAATTATAATTTACCTGATAACTTTTATTAATTAAAAATCAGGTAATAACCATAAACTCTATCAAAAAACAACAATAAATTAGAAAAATGAATGCTTTACATAGTATGAGAAATTAATAAAAATAAATAAAGTGACTTCACAATGAATATATTTAGAAAAGGAAGCGTCTCCAAAAACAATCACTGCACTAACGGCAGACAAGCTGAATATCAATAAACTATGAAACTACTATTGTATTGTATTGTATTTATTAACATTCCATGGTATTCATACATTGCTTTACAGCTAGAATATGGAACAAGTCAAAAAACTTAATACTATTATAAAGTCTTAATTTACAGTCACAGTCTAGACGAGATTTACAATATAGTCTATTAGTACAACACATAGTTTTAGTATCAATTTCATAAAGTGTTATTGAATGTCATGAATTCACTTACAGAATAGAAGGCATGAGAAATTAGGTACTTCTTTAATTTGGCCCTAAATAATCTTATGTTTTGAGTTTCATTTTTTATAACGATAGGGAGGCTATTAAAAATTTTGGTAATTTCCTAGAAGACGGGCAAAATCCAACATGGCTGACGAAAACTACCAAAACGTTCTGCCAACTATGAAGTTCAAATGTCACCAGACATCACAAAGTCAAAGATGGAAAATCAAACATATATTCATATTTTTAAAGAAGAACAAGCCCTTCAAAAAATGAAAATATGTTTAATTTTTCATCTTTGATTTTTATGGTGTTTGGTGGGATTCGAACTTCATAGTTGGTAGTACTTTTCTGGCAGTTTTCGTCCGCACTTTACCCCCACAAATCACTAAAACACAAAACAAAACATAATAATTTATCATCTTATCAAATAAAATTCAATTCTCATCGACATCTTCAACGACAACCTCTTCACTTCCAGTATAAATGACACAGGCTTTAAGGCAATCTATACTTAAACCATGCAGGCAACAAAGAACTAAACCAACACTTTGTCGTACAGTCAACTTTGCATAAATATACCACGTGTTTACACTAAATGAAATTCTCTTCGAACACTTATTACATCTTAACTTCTACAGAAAATTCAGTAAATAATTCCTTTAAACCACAGAAAAACAGTTTTCTTCTCAACATTCAACACAATCCTTCTTCACCAGCGAAAGAACTAAACCAAAATCGACACAAAATTTAATAGATAAATTTCATAACACGGTTTCCTTCCTTTCCCTCTTACTTCAAAATTCCAACCTTGTGCACATAAAATAAATTATTGGCACTAAAAAGTGGCTTTTCGTAAGCATGATGATGCGCATTCGACAAATGCAGACAAATCTACAATGTAACACCACTCACATCAAACAACCGAGAACAACAGGACAACGTCATTATTCATGAAAGATTAATGAAAATTCTAGAATAAATGATAACTATAACCAATCAAATCGAAAGAAAATCAAAAAAATCAGAAAATGAGAAACTTTCAATAGCTTTAGCCATCAGACACAACATAACACCACTCACGTCAAACAACCAAGAACAACTGATAACGTCATTATCCATTCAAAATTAACGAAAATTCTAAAACAAATGACAACTATAACCAATAAAATTAAAAGAAAATCACGGCGACACCTAGTACAAAAACCTAGAACTAACATGTAAAAGTCACTAAAAGATCACTAACATTTAACTCTGAAATAAAGAAGTTGGTAATACTTACTATATTCAACCAAGTGCCCGTCTTCCATGAAATTACCAAAATTTTTACTGCCATATAACGCACTCCTTTTTGATAGCACGATAGACTTGTTGATGGAGTATGAAAGTCATGTCTTTGACGTGTATTTATGCTATGAACTGTTGAATTAGTTACAAAGTTTTCACGATTACATACGAGGAGACTATTAATGAAAAGATATACTGACAAGCCATGGGCATTATTTGTAGTTTTTTTTTTAAATAGTCCTACAAGATTCCCTAGATTTGGCACCTACTATTATTCTAATTACTCTTTTTTGTAATAGAAATATATTGTTACTATCTGTGGAATTTCCCCAGAATATTATTCCAAAACTCATTACCGAGTGGAAGTATGCAAAGTATATTGTCCCTCCAGGACTGGCTTGCCGAATCATATAAACCCCCTCTGACATCCGCCATTACACATTAGATTTTAATTAACAGATTCTACACAAATATACTATTAATTTTAACTGGTCCTTAATTCTACCATACACCAATGTAGAATGAAGCTTAACGAAATGAAAGAAAAATATTTATGAATTTAAATACTATTAGTCACAATCATGCCATGGTATGAAAGAAGAATTTCACAACCTCGAGCGGAAATCGAACCTGCGACTTCCTGTTCTCCGGTCAGGCGCTCTACCACTGAGCTATCGAGTTCGTCTCACGCCAAAGGCTTGGAATTATCCTTTCATACTGGCGACTCTATTATAGAGCACTGTTCATAGTGTCTGATCTAGTCAGCACTGCTTATGGCTTGAAAGAAACTTTACAAATGTAATCTTCATCTTACGATGTTACGTCACCAAACATCGTAAGATGAAGAAAAATATTTAGCGGACGCTATAAGACTGACAAGTGTCAGAGAATCTTTCTAAGCAAAGACAAGTTAACAATATAGAATTTAGAAAAGAGAAAATATATATTAATAGATAATAATATCACCAATAGTCGAATCCACTTATGATCCCCGGCAGGCCAGTCTCAGGATCAACTTGAAAATGCCTTCCTTGTGCATACGATGAAACCAATTCTGCGGCGGGTTAACTACCAGAACCCCAGAGTCAGGCCATGCCTGTTCATACAAAGTCACCATTCCAGGTCACCATGTCAGTATCTCGGTCATTGGTCGTTGCAGTCGTCTCTCCCCCGACTGCATTCCAAGTATCTTGTTCGGATGCATGTCAGTCACTCCCCGAGTGACTGTCTCCACTCGTGTCCCATCAGTCACTCTGAGTGACCTTCTCCTCTGAAGTCCTATAAGTCACTGCCCCAGGCACCGCGTCATCAGTCCAACCCGGAAAGACGCTCGTAACAGAAAAAATTTTGAACAGAAGCATCCAATCAGAAGCAAGACCGAAATAACGAACCAATAAGAAAATTCCCTTATAACAATAAAGTCCACATCTGTGGAGTAACGGTCAGCGCGTCTGGCCGCGAAACCAGGTGGCCCGGGTTCGAATCCCGGTCGGGGCAAGTTAGCTGGTTGAGATTTTTTCCGGAGTTTTCCCTCAACCCAATACGAGCAAATGCTGGGTAACTTTCGGTGCTGGATCCCGGACTCATTTCACCAGCATTATCGCCTTCATTTCATTCAGACGCTAAATAACCTAGATGTTGATACAGCGTCGTAAAAAAACCCAATAAAAAAATATAATAATAAACTCGCTCTTTATATATAGAAGAAATCAGACATAAAATGACGGATAACTGAACGCCATCTATTAAAAAAAAAGGAAGAAATAAAACCAGGAAGTAAAAGAAATAAGGGAAAAGAAAGAAAATCAATACAGGAAACAGGGTGCCGAAAAATAAATGGCACAAGGTTTTTTGTTTATTGTAATGTATTCTATTGCCCTCTTTAATCTGCATAGTTATATCACTTCCTCCGATTGAAATTCTGGTTGATATGTGTATCTATTACCAGGCAGTACATTTCACTTGACGGTATGTGTCAGACGAAGACTGATTAGTGTAATATGTAGCTAATCGACTATGTATGCAATGGAGAGGGAAAGGAACTGGCCACCCTACCCCATTATATCTCCTGGACTAGTTGCCTTATAAGTGGTGCCTTGTTGGTATCACTTGTAAGGTTCAGACCTGTCAACGGACAGTTGACTAAACAACAATGATATATGTAATATAGCGAACAATCAGCCAGTGGGTGGCTAGGTGTATGATCTGTTCAGAATTCGGCTCTCAAAAAGGCAAGTCAAGTACTACTTTTGGCCTCAGAACGGACACAGGCTGCTTTGAACAATTTTAATAACAAGAATACATGGTTTAATTACTGGTATTAGGGGATGAGGGGTCACAATGAGACAGTGACTTTTTCGCAAGATGGAATGGTCGTACATCAATCACCATCTAGTGACAAGAAGTTGAACCCATACCAAGTTGTGAGTTGTTGATTACAAGACTGCTTTGTTTGTGCCTCGTGAGTTGAAGGTATTTTGTATATTTCAGGTAAGATTTTGAAAAAAATTCCTTTCAGTATTCTATTGTTTCTTTTTATGTGTATATATTTTTAAATAATTAAATATAGCACACTTTATTAAGCTGTTCTTAAGCTACACTTACACATTGATCAGAATCTGAGCAGAGTATCCACATGGCAGTGCCAAATCAAAATGAGATTATGTGCACTATGGGGCACAATCAGACACCCACAATGGGGTACATTGTCTGTCATTAATAAATATTGTAAAATGTTGTTTGATTATTACAATACATTGATGATGATAATAATAATAATAATAATAATAATAATAATAATAATTGTGACAATAAAACATACGTTATTCTAATTATAGGATGGTCAGAAATAGACAAAGAAAGACTGACAAGGGCAGTTTTACAACAGACATGATGAAACATGCGGTAAAATTATGTATGGAGGGCATGAGTATTCGAAAAGCAGCAGCGTCTGCTGGAGTTTCATTTCAAACTTTGCTTGGGTGAGTAGACCTATAAACTCTAGGATTAGAACATGCTTTATCAAACTTATTATTTTAAACATTTATAACAATAACTTATTTCTGTTTTCACAGATATGTAAAGATACAGAAGAAAGGGAAGAAAGAAAGATAAAAGCTGCACTGCAACAGACACTGCAATCAAAAAATCTTTAGACGAGCATCGAACCAAATTAAAAGCAAAATGGTTATAAAAAATAACCATTTAGAAGGAAGAAAATAACAAACAGGAAGCCAGAAACAGACGAGCAAACAATGGACATTGTTTATGATGGAAGTGATGACATGGATTGGATGACAGTTCCAGATTCTACTGGTTTTGAGGAATTAGACAGAGAGCCTCAGAATGGGGATTATGTGCTAGTCCATTTTCATGACAAGAAAAACATTTTTTATGTTGGCAGGATTATTGCTCCGAAGAATGAGAATGATGATTTTGAAGTCACTTTGCCACAGAAAAACTTGAAAATGGAAAATAAATTTGTAGAACCAATTGTAGAGGATACATTGTCTGTAAGCTTACAAGATATAAAACTTGTTTTACCACCACCACCGGTTACCAGACATAAAGTCCAGGATTATAATGTCCAGAGTCAAAATGTCCATAGTTTTATAATGTTCACTTCACTCTGATGTCCAGAGTCAAAATGTCCATAGTTGTATAATGTCCACTTCACTCTGATGTCCAGAGTCATAATGTCCATAGCTCTATAATGTACACTATATCCATTGTTCATGGTAGTTATAGTAACCTATGTAAAAATGTTCAAATGCAGAACTCATCAGAACTGAATTTTTTAAAGACGGAACGAAATCCTCAGTTAGTGCCATCACAGAAGGGTAAGCCACTTCTTTCTTTTCTTGAATACCTGTACCAACATCATGACTTTAATAGAGATAGGACAAACATATATTGGCGATACAGAAACATGAACCTCCCAAGCCTGAAAGGCATGCAGCACACAAACAACGCGGTAGAAGACTGGCACAATCTTCTTCAACTCGTGATGGCTGTACATCCATCCACTTGGCGATTTATACAGTGCCTAAAGCGCGAAGAAAATGGAATTTGGACACAAATATTGCAAGCAAGAGTGAGACATACACAAATTAAAGAGTCTGGAATGAAACTTATTTGACGAATCAAAGACAAATTCTCCAGTTTGTGAGAAACTACAATAGGTACAAAGAAAAAGGAGAAATTCTCTTAAATCTTAAAAATATTAGTTACCATCATAAAAGTGGGGCTCCAGTTCCCGATGATTAATAACTTATTTGTGCGAGTTATGGAATAAAATTTATTGTGTTCTATTCAAGCAGAATTTTCCTTTGAACTTGGACATTATGGACGTTTGACACTATGGACATTTTGACTTAACGGACTTTTTGTCATATGGCCTTTCTGTCGTATGGACATTTAGTACATGGACATTTTCACCGTATGGACATTTTGACCTTATGGACGTTTTATCATATCGACATTCTGTAGTATGGACTATATATAGTGGAAGCCCACCACCAACACCATCACCATCACCACTACCACTGAAACTACAAGGAACAAAGTGACAGGCATTTTATCATCAATTTGTAGTCCATTTTGATACCGGTAATACTGATGTGCGATAAAACATAAAAACTTTGAATTCAGAATTATATGTGATTTGTTAATCAAGTAAATGGAAAAAATTGCAGAATTCTATCAGTGTTAGTAAGTGTCTAATTCTACCCCAGTGATGTCTGATAGTGCCCCTTAGTGGGGCACAATAAAACACTATGCTACTGTAATATTAAATGTCTGTATCTAATAAAAATGTTCCATTACAATTCTGTGAGTTCGTCATGCTTTAAGTGAAAGTATAAATAATGTGCACCCATGAAAAAATTTGGTATATTCCTATAAATTTAGCAGTTATCATTTTAAACAATTTTTTTGTCTGATTGTGCCCCCTCCTTCCCTACCTCATGTGAGATTCTTTGTAGTACCTAACTCTAAATCTAAAACCATTGAACATAAATTGTCTAAAATTTGTTTGCTTATTTTTTGTAAATGCTTACTTACATTATAAAGAACTATGGTCAAATTTGTATTCATCTTATATTTTGTTTCAATAAAAAAAAAGATGTATAAAAAAATAATAACAAATTTTCCTTATGGAGATAACACTGACAAATTAATTCAGTTGTGATTCCACATTAGTTCATACTGTAGTTTGAATAAAAATAGGCTAGGCCTATATACTGACTGAAGTTATAACCAACTCATACGTGATTTACAAATCTGCAAATCAGAATTGTATGCTCGATGCTTCACAGTTGTTACAATTTTGTCTTTTATACATTCCTATTAAGGTACCCCTCCTCACCACCCAACAAGGTTCGAAGTGACGTGTAACCCTAATATTGCTACAGTGGCAACAGACTGAAGTGTTTACAAACTCACACTAGCACTGCAGCTCTCTGTTCAAACAGTCCATAATGTAAATATTTTGATTAATCGTCATTGTCAATTGTTGATCAAATAGCATTCTGGAATGTTTGGAATTCTGGTCTATTATTGATGCTATCCGCCATTAATACAGAGTCTTCTGGAATTAATAGTAAGGCTTCATTAGGTTAACTTACTGTAAAGTAGCCTATGTATTAGTATAGTAGTAGTATAGTATTTATTAGCTGTCGTTATAGCAAAAGCTAATGACATTGTCAAATTACACGTGTGAAATTATAGTGCAAAAATGAAAAATTATTCTATTACAACACTAAACATAAAACAAAATGATCACAAATACTACTTAGAGTTTACAATTGAGAGTCCAGATTATCAAAAATAGGCTAATATCTAGATGAAAATTGTAACACACTGGTCACAAATATTATTTGATTTGCTCCGTTTATATACAATAAAACAAGAATTAACTTAACAATTTATGAGAATTTCCTAATATATCACAAAATAATAATACAATTCAGAGAAAGAAACCTAAAAAATATCTACAGCTTGATTTTCTGATTCAAAATATTCTTGTACAGAATAGAATGGGTTTCTAAGAAGCCACGTTTTCACTTTGACTTTGAATATGTCAAGTGACACTTCCTGTGCTTCCTGTGGTAACATGTTGAACATCCTACAGCCCAACATGTTAGGACTACTTTTAACTTTGGATAGTCTGCAAAATGGTATGTCCAGTTTTTGTTTATTCCGAGTATTATACATGTGTAACAGATTGAAAGTGCTTTTATTTATTTCAGTAATACCAAAAGACTCCGAACTACATTAGCAAGTTTTAAAATGAGCAGCATTAACAGCACGATACACGTAATAACAATATGCAATTTCAGCCCACATTCTGTGACGAACACTTGGAGTAATGCTTGCAATCACTCGTCTGGTTCTTCCCTTGAGGATGACAAAATTAGGAATGTTTTCACTGTAAAACTTATTTTTGACATAATCCCAGAGGAAGAAGTCTAATGGGATAAGATGAGGACTTCTTCCAGGCCATGGGGTGGGGTGCATTTCTGCCAATCCACTGCTCTGCAAATTCATGATTCAACTCTTCTTAAAATTATTTGCATAGTGGGCAGTGCTCCATTTTCTTGAAAATAATGTTTAATGGATTATATTTTAATTTATAGTAGGCCCTAAATATTAATAAGCTTTGTGAATAACAATTCATACTAATCACAAAAAAAAAACATGACAGTAATATTTTATTTCCAGTAGTAGCTGATGAAAAGGGGCTTCGAGCACTGGAATTCCCTTGAGGATAATTTAAAACACCCTTTTCTTTCTTGTGTCATTTTTATTCTAAAATGTTAATGTTTTTATTTTACATTTAATTTTTCACAACTGAGATCTTCCATGACTAAATTCCATGAGCCATTACTGATTGTTTTCATACTTCTAGCAAGACAATTACGGATTGTTTTCAAACTTCTAGCAAGGCAATCACCAACTGTTTCCAAACTTCTAGCAAGACAATCACGGATTGTTTTCAAAATTATAACAAGACAATCACAGATTGTTTTCAAACTTCTAGCAAGACAGTCATTGATTGTCTTCAAACTTCTAGCAAGACCATCACTGATTGTCTTCAAACTTCTAGCAAGACAGTCATTGATTGTTTTCAAACTTCTAGCAAGACAGTCATTGATTGTTTTCAAACTTCTAGCAAGACAGTCACTAATTGTTCTCAAACTTCTAGCAAGACAGTTACTGATTGTTTTCAAACTTTTAGCAAGACAGTTACTGATTGTTTTCAAACTTCTAGCAAAACAGTTACTGATTTTTTTCAAACTTCTGGCAAGACAATCACTGATTGTTTTCAAACTTCTAGTGAGACAATCACAGATAGTTTTCAAACTTCTAGTGAGACAATCACTGATTCTTCTCAAACTTCTAGTGAGATAATCACTGATTGTTTTCAAACTTCTAGCAAGACAGTTACTGATTGTTTTCAAACTTCTAGCAAGACAGTTACTGATTGTTTTCAAACTTCTTGTGAGACAATCACTGATTCTTCTCAAACTTCTAGTGAGACAATCACTGATAGTTTTAAAACTTCTAGTGAGATAATCGCTGATTGTTTTCAAACTTCTAGCAAGACAGTTACTGATTGTTTTCAAACTTCTAGCAAGACAGTCCCTGATTGTTTTCAAACTTCTAGTGAGACAATCACTGATAGTTTTCAAACTTCTAGTGAGACAATCGCTGATTGTTTTCAAACTTCTAGCAAGACAGTTACTGATTGTTTTCAAACTTCTAGCAAGACAGTTACTGATTGTTTTCAAACTTCTAGCAAGACAATCACAAATTGTTTTCAAACTTCTAGCAAGACACGTGGCGCGCATGAGATCGTAAAATATGTAAGAAAGTTAGGAAGGTAAGAAATGGTGGAAGTATGTGTGTACACTAAGGTTATCAGACGTCCTCATCCCCGATTTTTTTTTTTTTTTTTGTACTTGGACAATACCAGTATTCATCCTCAGAAACTTTGCCATTTTTCATGACGCCATAATCAAAACTTAAAGTGATATTGTAACGGCAATCAGTTCTTCTATTTTGTTATCAACGTTAACAGAAAAATTGAACTCCAGGGGCCTGTTTCGTAATAGTATAGTAAAATACTCTAGTACCTTAATATAGTAAATTTAGATTTCTACGCTAAGTTCATTTTCATGTTTCATAAGATTTTTACTCTAGTAGATCATAGTCCACATGACAATATTTTATGAATAGACCATGTAGTAGGATGACATATAAATATGATAGGAGGCCGTGGTTATTGTTCATGTTGAAAGTATCGAGCAATATTTTCTAGTACCATTTCAAATTGCTGAAAGCTTAACCTGAAATGTTCATTGAATTAATTTAAGTGTTTTAAAACTCTGTCCTAGGCCTAAATGTTCTTTGTATTCTATATTCCACAATAACCTCGACACTTGATTCTAAAGACATTTTGTGATAATTTTGTTCCTTTTATTTAAATATCGTGCACTAGTAATCATCTATGGAGTTGAGTAAAAAAATTTAGCATTTAACTAAGTGAAATTACCATAGTAAAATAAAATATATGAAACCTTCCTATTTATCTTAATAGACAAGTATTTCATTTTATTTCTCAGGCACACTAAACTTTCTTTTACTAGCTGGTGTCCGTTGACAGTTTGTGACACCAGAGATGATTAATGGAAGAAGTGGCACAAGGGATTCCTGGCCAGTACTGAGTGTTATAGTCATTATTGTAACCATTTTACTTTTATTTCTTCAGATATTACCAAGCAAATTCCGTGAAGTTACACCGGAATCCATCAGGATGTGAAAATAGTTGCCCACTCACTCATTACTGCGCCATCACCAGACTCGACTACCCAGAATTCCACAGCTGTCTGGAAACTGCAGCCAGCGCCCTCTCTTCAGCAGGCGTTATCACGACGCCATTACAACTGAGTATTCACTGGAGTCTACTGATTCTGGTGCTCGTGAAGGCATTAGCTCAGTCAGTCCTCACGCCATCGTTTGGAGTATTGTGCAACTCTTGATAACACATTTATTAAGACAACCGTGGATTTATTAGAGAGATGCAAGATCAAGTTGTTGAACACATTTTGTAATAATGATAAATACTCTTTAACAGAATTGAAACTGCAGGCATGAGATGTGTTGAAAGTGAAACTACAAATGTCAGGACGCCAGAACGTGTAAGAATTGGAACAAACTCAAAATGTTGAACAAATATTTAAAAGTGCAGCTTTGTGTAACAATGGGAATACAATAGCATACAGTTAAGCTTGTCTGAAATGATATATTCACACTGGAGTATCTGGAAACGAGCAATCAATACCTTGAAAAATGTAAGAATTTACATTGTAACTTCACAAACTTAGAGGCAGGTGATAAAAATGCTGAGAAAGCACTCAATTTTTTTTCTCGAAAAATTCCATCTGATATTGTTCTATTAAAGTTTTCTCAGGTCTTTGAAACAATTTAATTCTGTAAGCGGCATATTCAGCAAAAAGATGCCAAGATAAAATTACATACCATAATAAAAATCTCTGAATCTAATGTTCCACCAATAATAATTATAATAACTAGTTCCTTTTTCTTCAATAACATCTCATAATAAAGTTCATAATGCAGGCATTGTTCCCATGTAACTTCTACTGACTTCAACATTGAGATCTTGCCCTTGAAAATGTGATAAATCGACAACGGTTCAGACTTTTGGAACTCGCGTATAAATATGATTAAAAGCGTTTTGTCCAAAAGACTGATGCTATCGAATATGAAGACATCAGTCTCACATGCAGCACAAAACTTTTTACCATGATCCAAGTAAATCTGGAAAATTGTATGAAACTTTTTATATCAAACATATTCTACCCTGCGATTAATTAACAACAGGAATTTAGCAATTTGCCTTATTTTTAAAATTTCTATGTTTATTTTACATAAGCTTTTTACAGTGTTGTCATTGTTTCAATCATTATACCGCATCTTTGATATCGGTGCCTTTATGGCCAAAGTTGAACTGACATGTTTGATGAACAAACTGATAACAATTGGATGTTCCAAATATTATCCATGTCATCTTGTGAAATGTGTGGAGTGTCCGAAGAAAATGCATCACATAATATCATATTCCTATGTAGTGTCGAGGACAGGTTGTACCATTCAATTGCAGTGTAATATAATATTTTATTTCCAATATTACATTTATGTTAATAATAATAGTAATAATCATAAACTGATAATTTCTGAATTATTCCAACTAACTAGTTAAGGATTCTTCAATTGTTTATTTATGCCATTAAATGTTCTGTCTGAGTCAAATGCCGCTGAACAATAAATGTAAACTTATGGGAAGAGAAAATGACATGAATTCATCATTGTGACGCTATTTTCAATGTAATATATATTTTTGTATAAAGAAGTACATTTATCTGATACATTTTTTGAAGCCTGAGCTCTAAATACTCGTCCATTATTGTGATGATTGCTAAATTTTGTTCAGCCTTTCTCTTTGTTCTACGTTCTTCATTTATTCATCCACTCACTTGCTCACAAAAGTTCTCTAAATTTGGCCCTAAATGTTCTCTCCATATATAATCTTATTATAACCAATACTGTCGTGTGTTTAAATTCTGGCAGGTGTTGAAGAAAACAGAGAATATATAATATCATTACACTCACGCCCTAGCTTGATATAGTAGGCTTCTCAGCTTGCATCAAAACTGGTCTTTCGAACTGGTCGCTCCTGACTACAACAGTTCATAAAACTTTCACTTGAGTAACATATTTACTATTGCTCTTCTGCTGCTATTTGTTGATCGTCTTGTGAGTTATATCAATGTCTTGATTTCATATAGTGATTTCAAATAAAGGAGCACCGAAAGCCAATTGTTTTTAAATTCATATTATAAAGACAAATATGACCAGAAGGTGAAAAAAACAGTATTTGAGAATTCTAAATATATGTAATGTCATCATAATGGAAGTTTCTATGAGACGTGTGTTTCTTCAAGCTCTGTGATCCAGAATTTGTGGTGTACCAGAGAGAGACAGAACTGAATAACAGAACTTGAGGCATATAGCCTAATTACGTTATTATACAGAATAGTATATTATACAGTTCTATGGAAGATGTTCAATGTCTGTTCAATACAAATAAAACAATTTTATTCTAATATTTTTTCACATTTATTGTCTAGAACAGTGCTTTTCAATATTTCCTATATAACAAAAGTACCAATGTTTGTTTGTACAACATATACCGGACCCAGTGCTGTAGTTGGGGCAGTACAAGTCGGTACGCCATACAGTGTAAAATAAAAACTCGCTGTTACCATACCAAAAAGAATAGAGACTCGAAAACAGTGGCTGTGGAGCTGCAGCACTCCCTCCTTTGACAGGAAAATAAAAATAATATTTATTTTAATTTGTGGAAGAATTGTTACAATTTTTATTGATAAATTGCTTTATATTTTATCTGGCCGGGAATATGTACTATTATCTTATGCATAATCTTTTTGCGCGTCGACTGTATTGGAATTGACACTGCATTCAAAGTCGTCCTGGGATCTGCAGGGTGGTCAGCTCATAGAGAGTGTGTCTTGCATGGTCAGGGGGTAGAGAGGTGAAGGGAAGCAGAGGGAAACTGCCGCTGTTTAAAACCCATATCTTGCTGCAGTGGCTTGCAGAGCCAGGCCACAAGGGATCTTTCCTCCCCTCCCACACCGCTATTGTAATGCTGTGTCAAATGGATTCTCTATTCCCTTGAAACTTAATGACAAAATTTTTATTTTCTTTTCACATACTTATTGTTGTAGAATCTTATCGAGTTATATAACGAAATTAATATTCTCTTTTGCCTTATTATTACGTATATATCCAGCCTCCAGCAGAACCTAATATTTGCCTTAACTCAAAATGATTGCACGAGTAGAATCCTTTTGATATAGCACGTAAAATATGAAAGGGACTTCTTTTCCAGTTTTAGAAAATTGTTGACAATCAGTATTATCTGAGTGTTGCTTTGATGTGACGTCTTAATACCGTAACTTAACCAGTGCAAATTTGCAAGCATGAGTGTGTGTGAATTACAGAATATTAATTTTATTTTTCCCTTGCGGAGAATATTGATGTAATGAAGTGAAATTAAAGGGTCGTCCGTTACCCGACTTAAATCTTACTTAAGCTTCATCCAGCCGAAATAATGCATATATGTAAGGAAGTATAACAATGAAATTTACGCTAAGCATTTGTGGTTACGTGGATGTGAACAAAAAAAATCTGTATTTTGTTTTCCTTGCCTCCTCTTCGGTGGTGATGCTGCATGGACTAGGAGTGGTGTGACAGATTTAGGACATTTGCCCCTAAAAAGCAAAATGCACGAATCTTCGCAGTCTCACCTGAAAAATGTTGTTTCATTGGCTATGTTACGCAACTCATACTGCTGTGCAATTAAGTGAAACGAACAGAACAAACATTCTCAAACATAATCAACAAATGAGAAAAAAAATCGCGAAATTATTTTAAAAAAAATATTGATTGTATCAAATTTTGTGGTCAATATGAACTTCCCCTTAGGGGACATGATGAAAAAACGATTCGAAGAACCCTGATGTGTTTCGTGGGTTGCTACAATTCGTGACTAATCTAAACGAGCCTCTCAAAAATCATTTGGAACATGCCACTGTTTAAGGTTATTCTAAGACAATTCAGAATGAACTGGTAGATTGTAAGTTGAGTATCTGCCGATCTGAAATTCAGACTGAAATCGATAGTATTGGTTTTTCTTAGGGATTAGCAAATGGTCCCACAGACACCTCCCAACTAAGTCAGGAAGTTTTGGTTTTTCGATATGTAGTGCATTTATTTTTGTCCTATACTTATTAGTAATGGTATCAAGAAGTGAAATTTGTATGTACCGAAATCTACTGCAGCTCTCCCAATCCACAAGTTCACGAGCCGCCACTGCTCGAAAATCTATTGATTACCGGTATGTTTAAATATTCTTTAATATACTTTCATATGGAGGATGTTAGCTATTTGAAAAACATTTTCATTTTGATATCTGGCATAAAAGTAGTGGCTAGCATTTTAAATCCTTTGCTTAAACGCTTGTTCATTCAAAAACCATAGTCTGGCACTTCAGGAGTAGTTGTGATTTGTTAATTTCAAGTTTGTGTATCATCATGGTATTTCTATAAGTAATTAACACTAGCTTGATGGCATGGCACCTCATAAAATCTGCTACACTGATTCGCTAATTTTAAAACTTGAGTAGATGTCATTGTATTACACTAATCTTATGTTATGGCGTCTCAAGAATTCTTCTAATCTGATTCTCTAATTTTAAAACTCGCTCAGGCGTAATGTTAGCAGGAGGGAAATATTGTTACTTATGTGCGTTCATGAATCTTGAGTCCAGTTACATATTATAGACTCTATTTCGATTTCAACTAAAGAATGTGAATGAGCATTGGTTCTACTGTAATGAACGATATCTGTACTAAGAAAAGGAATACTCTTCTATTAAAAGAGTTTCCAGGCTTTTGTTCCTAAAAAGCGTTGGGCCACCAGTGTCAGCATATAATTTCTTGCCTTAAATGCAATTGTGTCTGCGATCTGGAAGGTTTTCAGAGGCGGATGGATGCATGATGAAGTAACCTTGGAAAAGAAGTGCAGTACGAGTCCATACAGTCTAGTCTGACCAAGGAAATTTCAACAGTACCGGTACCCCCTAAAATTTTTTTCCAACTACAGCACTGACTGTACCTTGAAGTCTGCAGTTTTTAGTTTCCTTATTTGAAGTGACCTGGGGTTGAATACCAAGGTTGACGTAATAGTTGGTTTGGTGGTTATCTAATGTTGAGCAGTTCACTACGATGCCATTCACTGTCTTGTACTCAGTACCGGTATTTAGCAGAAAGACTGGATTATTAAGTAAATTCGGACAATGAAGAAGATCATAATATCTTCGTTGAGGTTACAGAAAGGGCATGTAGAAAATTCTTCAATATCAAATCTGTGTGAATGTTTATTGAGACAATCTGGGCCACAGCAGTTTTTCGTGAACGTTCAGTTATTAAATTAATGATATATATATATATATATATATATATATATATATATACTATATAACATCTCCCTTTTCCTTTCGCCATTTATTTTTTTTTTGTGCAAAATAGGAATGATCAGGATTGCCAGACATCCTGGATATCCCAGGATTGATCTATGTGTCCTGTGTTCTGGATTGAGTTATATTTGCCCTGGAATGTAAAAAAAAAAAAAAAAATGTAATTTTTTTGTTAATTTCGGTTGAATTATTTTTAAAATTCCTTATTAATTTTTAAAATCCTGTCAAACCTATGTTGAATGTCGTCGTCATCATCACCTGGCGCCTTCTATCATAATCATAATCATTTATTGCATCCACTGATCATATACATGATATGGGAAATGTCATATTTACAAACTAATAATTAATTACATAATATACATTAAAGTAATAACTATAATTAAAAATCAACACAAGTACAAATATACAAAACTTGGGACGTGATTGAAGAAAACTACAGGTTGGTCGATTTCAGCTATAAGTTCTGTTTGAAGTACAGTATGTCTTGAAGTCAGGAAATTTCATTTAGTAGCCTGGAGTCAATTTCAACCAACGTGTACTTCATGAGAAAACAACCTTCTGGAGGTCAGGATCTGGAAAAGAGAAAGTAAAATTTTTTGAAGTAAGGCATTTTTTTTCTATTCAGTTATGACAATTTTCAATAAATTCGTTCATACTGTAAAAGCAGTTTTTGATTAAAATTTTGTAAAGAGCTTTCTTAAATTTTTGATCGGGCTCTATTGAAATAAAACGATAGTGTTATGGCATGTATTAGGCATTACAGAGTATCTTTTTTCTTTATTCTCATTGGAAACTGATTTATTTCGTTTTTATCTTTTAACCATTGACGGGTACCTGACTTACATCATTCACCCATATGAAGCCAGTTATGTAGACCAATTTACCGACAGAGTCATTGCCCAGAGTGTGCCACAGGAGCCTGGTCTACACTACACCCGCAATGAGATGATTATGGAGATTTGTTGGGATGCCACAGGGGAACCGAAGCTTCCTGGAGAAAACACCTGTGTAACCTGGACTATGGACTTACCGAACACAAGTTATAAATCGGGAGTACACTAGGGATCGAACCCGGGTCCACAAAATTATAAGTCCAATGCTCTAACCACGAGACCACCGTGGCAGCTGCCAGTTGATTTATTATTGATAGGATTTAGACACTGTATTGTCGCGCATTTTTTCTGTATAAATTAGGCTGTAATATGGCAGTATTTTTCCAGACTTTATAATAATTCAAACGAAATTTCATAATCTAACAAAAATGGAACAAAATTAAAAGCTTAGGCCTTTATAATTAGTTGAAATACATAAAATCAGTTGTATTACAAACTTAATTATTAATGCCAATGTTTGGTGATGTTAAGGTATGCAGTATCATCATCTGTCCTGGATTCCTTATGAGAGAATCTGGCAACCCTGGTAATGATATGCATTCTATCTATAACCTCTCCTACCCAATTCCCATCTTCACCTTCATGTGGTGCAAACTGTTATAAGTAAACTAGGCTATGAGGACAGATTTATAGTTGTATAACTGTTCCATGTTGTGTAGAGCAAATGCTACAGTAAATAGGAATAATAATTCACCATGTATGTCCTGCGCCATAGAGTCATGGTTTAAGGCATCATGTCTGGACTCGTGTTAAGTAATGAGTGCTGGTTCCAGTCCTCATGGAGGAAGAAATTTTCTCATGAAATTTCAGCCAGCCTATGGGGCTGGTGCCCACCCAGCATCGTGACGAATTTGGGAAGATATAATAAGTAGTAAGCAAAATCCAGTTAGAAAAACCAGCTATAATGGCTGTAGTGATCATTGTGCTAACCACACGATACTTCCCATTCTGTTTGGATGATCGTTCACCTCTGTTGAGATATGTGAACGTAAGAGCAGCAGGCAGCTGATGGTCTTGACTCTTCATGGCTGTCACGGCACAGAAATAAACGCCAACTGATGCCCATAAATAAAGTTTTATTTTATTTTATTTTTTTGTTTTTCAGAACACTCCAAATATGATGGCTTCTTGGAAAATTAATTTATCCGGAGATGCAAATAGTCTCCCATTTTGGTCCAGGACTGAAAATTTTGTCTAAGGATCTATATCAATTCAAACTGTATAATAGAATACAATGAGCCTGACATAATAGAGCCACTATTAAAATTAATATAAAATAATTCACTTAAATTTTTGCAACAGCTTTAACTGAATCATTATAAGTCAATTTTATTTATTCTAAAACTTTCCTACACATTAAGGAAATGTTTTGGAACCTCAAAATGGCGCAGAATACGTTTTATAATTTAAAAATAAACAATGTCATCAGGTCTGGAAATTTAATATTTTTGCTTAATTTGTATACAGTGCCATTAATGAGTCAGTCTCTACTAACTTTCTTTTCCTTTTTATTCAAAGCGCAGGTAATTTATAATTAGCTTAAATTTTGTATAAGAACCATATAAGTTCATTTTTAATCCATGATAATTTCTAATGGCAAACTGCATAGAAAACAAATATTGAGAAGAAGGTAAAAGAAATATTAGTACAGTAATCTCTAATTTAGCTGGAAAAAAATATTTACAGGAACTCATCTTATCAAGTTAGCAATTACCGGTACCAAATGGATTTATACTGGATGTCAAGCTCGGCATCCTCATGTTCCGATATGCGTACAGTTTTATTTACCAATGTTCCAGCCCAACTAAACCACTGACAGTAAGAGCTCATTGAATATAACACAGACCGATATACTGTGTATTCATTATAAAGAGTATGAAGTATGTAGATCATCCTCCCTCCCAAAATAGCGGATGTCAATTAGTCGATTTTTTCACTTCTACCGAAAAATTTTTTATCATGTATATGTGACGTATCAGTATACAATAAAGAAAAATTTTATGCAATCTGAATTGCAATATTATTTTCACTTATAGACCAAGCAGTAAATTAGTCCTTAGTTTTTTATATACCTACCGTAGGTATCGTACATATTGGTAGCCTATATTATTTTATTTATTATAGGAGTAAAAGTGTACCGGTGTAACTGGTCTAATTTCTTTTTCTCATTTGTATGTTCGATGACCTAAAATTACGGTACATATTAGTAGTGCATCTTGTTGTATTTTTCCTTGTCCTATTGTCCTGCCGTTTATTTCCCTACAAATCACCTTCCAATATACAGAAAATAGCTAAACTATAACGAAGAAGTGCAGTACAGTATGTCCTCCAAGAGCCACATCATTTAGGCTTTTATACTGTAGCATTGTGAAGGAATGTTTGTTTGTTCTCTTAAAACAAAATGAAAATTATATGCATCTAGTACAAAATACTGTTTACATAAACTGTATAACAGAAATAGAATAAGAAACGAGAAAAAAACTAGAACCTAACCTAACCAAAGTTGTTATTTCAAGTGTCTGCAATTATCGTACCTTAATGTGTTGTACAAATGAGTATGGTGTACACAGTATAATTTTATATAAGTTATTTTTTCAACATCTTGGTATATCAGTGGAAATATTTTCCAGATCACGATTTGAAAAGCACTAATCTAGAGACTTTTACATTATAAAAAGTTATTGGCTACCGCTGTGTTCAATGTTGATTTTTTTTTTTTTTTTTTCATATTTACAGTATAATGTAATATTATTTTGCAATAACGTGAATATTCATGTTTTATAAGGGAGAGTTAAATGAAACTTATTCATCACTGACATCTTTTAGTGCAGACAGCCAAGATACTGATTCAATATTCTTCATCTATTCATTTATTGCGTCCAACTGATCACATGCATGATATGGGACATGTCAAAAGTAACCACGGCTACAACATAGTACATTAACTAAACTACAACATACAAAATTTCAATATTAATTATAAATAATTTCAACATTACCGGTAACAAATAACTACGGTACCACAAGAACAGATGTAACACTTTACAAGACAAATCACATTTCATTTAGCAGTTTGGAGTCAATTTCAACCAACGCATCTTTCATGAGAAGACATCCCTTCTCGAAGTCAGGATTTGGAAAAGAGGAAGTAAAATTTTTGAAGTAAGACGTTCTTTTTCTATTCAGTTACGGCAATTTTCAATAAATTCGTTCATACTGTAGAAGCAATTTTTGATTAAAATTTTGTAAAGAGCTTTCTTAAATTTTTGATATGCGAATATTTCTTTAAGATAATTTGGTAAGCTGTTATACATAAGAAGACCAGCGTGAATGAAACTATTTTATATAGAGTTGTGTTAAAACTTTCATTAAAAATATTGTCTTTTTTTTTTCAATAAAAATATTCAATATTTTAGTAACATGATCGTGCCCAGTTTTATAAAAGGATTTCATCTGTTCCAATATAAAAAAAGTTCTTGTTTGATGCTACATTTGAAACAAAAATGAGCATAGCACAAAAGAAAATATGGGAAATTTTTATGGTGTAAAGATGTCATCAGGAAGTTTGTTGGCAATACAAAGGATCCAGACTACAAAAATGTTGTAGGTAAAATAATAAATTATATTCGTGAACTAGATTAAAATACTTACTTACAAATGGCTTTTAAGGAACCCGAAGGTTCATTGCCGCCCTCACATAAGCCCGCAGATTAAAATATGAATCCGAAAATTATGCACTATCTTCTTGACTGCTTTCCTGAAACTCTTAGCTCTTTTGTATTATTTTGTATTACTAATTCTAATTTTGCTTTGTGTTATAAATTTGGTAGTGACACTGGAAATACATTAGTTACATAATTTACCACCATTTTAGAACTTAAAAGTGGTTAACAAAGTAATTTTGAAGACTACAAGAACATTCTAGCATTATATATAGATATTCCAATGTCCTGTGATTATTACATTTAATGTGTGACACATTTTGAGAGATTGGAGTAAAAAAAAAAGTACCAAAAATATTTCTCATCATCATCATCATCATCATCATCATCATCATCATCATCATCACCACCACCAAACTGTCAAGAAGTGACACATTTTGGCTTCAGTCACCCAGAAGTCTCTTCAGAGGATGCTCTTGATTTCTTCTGCCCTGTACCCTGTATTTGAAAATTAACTGTGGAATTCTGTCAGTGTTTATTCTCTGTAAATGTTGGAACTAATTAGGACTGTAGTTCTCTCTCCCCCTCTCCCAGTATGGATTTAGTTTTTATTTCTTTATGAATTTCTTCATTGTGTTTTTGATCTAACATATATTTAGCTGTTTTCCTTTAAAATTGTATTTCTGTACCTGTGATTCTTGGTTCTTACCGTATTCTCGTTGTTTTATTGTCCACATTTTGCGACCATATAGAAAAATAGATATTGTGATGTGTCACCAGTATTTAATTTTAATATACGGGGATACTTGAACCACCTCAGAAAGTTTCATTAACTCCTACAAAAAACGTATACCTTGAGAAACTTTCATTGCTCTCCTATATGTTGAATCTTGCGACATACAAACCATAGGCAAGCAGCTTTATTGCATTGTCACTATTGTTATGTATTTATTTATTGTTTTATTAGTGGCTCAAGTTACCCAGGAAATGGGTATATTTGAGCCACCCATTTAAAAATGCTATGTGGTGCAAGTTAAACTTCATATGAGGTTACTTGAGTTAATAAAACCTTAAATGATAACATTTTATAGATTTGAGTACGGTACCGTATATATGTAGTTTATTATCTTTAGCTATATTCTATAATTCACTGAGATAATATGCACACATAATTTTCTTTTCTTTAATTCCAAAATTTGAATTAAAAAATTACAAAAATCACAGAAACGAAAACATCTACGGGTAAACACCTGATTTGGCTCAAATATCCCCGATGTCTCAAGAACCCCATCTTACCCAGTACTTTGTTGTACTACTCTAGTTTTTATTTCAATAAATGGATATGAAATTATTATTATCGCAATTAGTCTTTACATAAAATTTTAACGTGATAAAAAACTTTTCTTCTTCTTCTTCTTCTTTCTTCTCTGGTGCAGAAGGCTGATTCATCCTAAAATTGTCCTATCTGCGACTGCTGTCTTCCACAATCCAATCATTCACTTGGGAGATCTTGTCGAACACTGTACAGCTCCATCGAGTCCATCCTCTTTGTCTTTTTCCAGTTATTTAATATAAGGTTACCTACTTTATTATTTAGTCTGCTACATTCCATTTGATATAATTGCCGCAACCATAGGCGCCGACTTGTAAAATTTATTGTGGGTGCTCACTCAGAAAAGAAAAACCACATTCAAGTTTAATATAATTTATGTTGAAACTGTTGAAAGTCCTTCTTCATTACAACAATGACACTGTTAATTGGTAAACATAAACACTCTGTTCATAGTTTGTTTAATCAATAATTATTTCATTATTAACAATATTACCATTTTTCATGAGGATTAATAACATCTTAACATGTTGTACCACAGAAGGTTGTCTGCCTGCGAATTTCATCTCTAGTGATGAACTCATTTGCTATTTCATACAAATCTAAATGCAGCGATTCTTCTCTGTGAGAATGAATGATAGCTACATAATTCATTCGCTGTTGACCCATGGTGGACATTGTGTAGGATTTAACTCTACCGAGAGATGAGAATGATCACTCAGCAGTAGAGGTAGACACTGATATTGTAAGAACTAGTCTCATGAACTTAACAAGTCCTGGTAGCATGTCATGGAGAAAAGCTTCTTTCCAAAGGAGATCAAAAGCAGTTTGAAACTCTGTGATGTGGTGCAATTTTCATCTTGCAATATCTAATAACATGTCCCTGTGTAAAAGTAGCCTCTCCTTGTCCAAGTTCTCTCCATAAAATGAGAGAATTTCTTCCAGTTCCTTATCAGTAGATGTAGACACTGATATTGTAAGAACTAGTCTCATGAACTTAACAAGTCCTGGTAGCATGTCATGGAGAAAAGCTTCTTTTCGAAGGAGATCAAAAGCAGTCTGAAAATCTGTGATGTGGTGCAATTTTCATCTTGCAATATCTAATAACATGTCCCTGTGTAAAAGTAGCCTCTCCTTGTCCAAGTTCTCTCCATAAAATGAGAGAATTTCTTCCAGTTCCTTATCACCATCATTCAAACCACCGATTAGAAAATTCTCAATCATAGAAACTCTGCAGTAAGTGTCAGTGCGATTATCCAAACAGTTCAAAATATTATCAACAACTTTGTAAATCTTCAGGAGATGAATGGACATGTGGCATGGGCCGAGTGTCCAAACATCGAAATGACTGCCGGTTACCGATGGGAGTTGTGGCTGGGGCAATGCCGTTGTTGTTGATTTATATGTTACTTCACTCCAGAACTGTGGAAATCCATCACATAAGAAAGATTAAATTATGAAACACAGGCATTGTAGAATACACACAGCTTTCTTCAAAGACAAGGTTCGATTTTGCAAAGCAATATTAGCAGCATCAACATGAATAATTACCTTCACAAATACAGTAGGCTTAGGTGATTAGAAAAATTAAATGACTGCAGCTGATGCGTTTAGTTGCAAAATCAGATACATCACTAAAAATAATTTTTCAGTATGAAGCAAAAACGTTTGCAAGGAACCAAGGATTTGCAACCAATACTATTCTTTCATCATACAAATCCATGTGATGTAACTGGTTTTGGAGCATAACAGTGCTATAGCAGTTTTAGTATCATATGAAGATATGAAATATAACATTAACTCATTTCCTAAAAAAAGTGATGTACAGTATCTGATCTTGCAACTACATGCGTCAATTCTACTAAAAAGCCATTTGCTTTTGCACCAGCATCTGATGTTCAGTTTGTGATATTGAAGCTATAAATGCAATCACCTCATCGTAACACTGAATTTAGTGATATGTCATAGCTCGTACTATGGACTGTCTCTTTGTATCATTAATTTAGATAGTTGTGGGGACAGGGAAGTCTGTACATAAATAATATTGGGGATGCTGTGCTAATGACTTTAATTTGTTTGTGTTAAGTCTGGATCTTACATAGGGTATATAACTCTTTGTTACAACTGGTTTGCCGTACTCCTGAATCTTGTAGAAGGTCAAATATTTTTCTCAGTATCTTCCTTTTGAAAATGAGCGGGTAATTGCCTGATCAAAGATTTACGAAGCTTGATTTTGGTTTTAATGCTAAGAAGATGGGAATTTAACTTTCACTTCAGTCTATGTAACTCATTTGCAGTTATAACCAGCATTACATTATTAATCTTGCAAGTACATCTCTTTGTCTCAGTCCTTTCTCAGTGATAAAACAGAACTATGTATCAGTAAAGTCACTGCATTTCACTCAGGCAATACTCAATAATTAAAATTCGCAGATTTGTGTTATCATAAAGAACAGTCATAATTCGATGGTGATTAGATAAAGAGGGTTAATTAATTTCTTGTGCAAATAGTTTTGTTTGCCAGGTGAATACACAAGCTAAATTCTACAATTGGGTGTGTATAAAACAATATAATACTAGCATCTAATGTGTTTTATTTGTGTAGAAAATTATTTGCAATAAGGGTTTTCAAGTTTCATTTTGATTTTTCTCAAAACTCATTTTTATGACTAGTTATCTCCCTTTTCCCAAACACCATCGAATTAACTTACCAGTATAATACCTAAAATCAGTGCTGCCATGGTAATTTTTCTCTTGGTCATATGCCCCACCCCTTGTTTTCTCCCTTGAAATATATTTTACTCTCCTCTCTCTATCTCTCCGACTGTCATTTAATGATTTCTTTAATGTTAAAGAAGAAGTAAAGAAATTGTTTTGCTTTACATTTCAATTGCACAACAAGCTTGATTTAAAGAATACACCATGTAGATGCACACTTGTCTCGATGAATCTTGGAGTGTGTGTTTGCTGCACTTCTTGTTTTTCAACCATTATTTTATATATTCCTGGATTCCAGTGCTGCAGAGGTGGACAATTTTTGTTGATGAACATCAAACAAAATACATTAGGAAAAGCAAGAGATGATCTAAGATTTGTACAGATCTCCGCATACAGAACTTAAGCACCCATATGCTGTATGGCTCCGTACTAACAAAATTTTCTTTTCTCCATACGATGAATTAAAAAAAAATTGTAGGTTCCCATACGATGTATGGCCCCATATGGCCTCCATGACAGCACTACCTAAAATGTGTGGAAAGAAATTAAGTGAAATTTTATCTATCTATGATCTTCCTTCTTTTCACCCAGAAGAAATAGTTGGCTAAATAACTTGGCGTGTCCTACAACAAATGATATGAACATGTGCAATGTATGCATGTAAATTTGCCTACAGTGCTATCAAGTAACATGTGACAGCAAGTTTTCATTTGACTCTCTCTCATATGTAAATTACATTATTTTGTTCTTTACTGTGGATTAAAAACAGAATTTGTAGCTACGAACCAAGAGTCTAAGTTCAACACTCGAAGAAGGATACAGAGATCTATTTTCATGTCATGGTTATAAGATACATACCGGTATCACCACTGCCACCTATCCTGTATTTGCTCTGAATTGTTTCAAATGGCAAGGTTACACCATTACTGACCTCATGACAGAATATATTGTAGCGTTAGTTTTGTACGTAATTCGTACTATAGTCAAATCAAAAATACATATATAAGTTAAGTACTAGCTCTGTATGATTGCTAATACAAGGACAAGATTAAAAATATATTTTAAGTTCTTAAATTTCGTCTATAGCAGAAAATCTTCAGAAGAAGAATTTGGGATTCCCATTATTTCTAACTGTGCGATGAGATTTAATGTCTTCGAAGTGTAAAAAAAACTTACAGGTATCATCATCATAACCATGTCCCCAAGACTGAATTTTCCTCTGATTTCCAAGGGAAGAAAGGTAAGTGATTAACTTCATAGCAGCTAACATTACATAACCATATTACACACTCTGATGGTCGATTTAGTGTCACATTGATTTTCATAATATGATGTTTAACAGATTAAATTAATTTCTGAAACTATATTTTATTTATAGGGTGCATGTGATTTCCATTTTTCTCAGTACCGGTAATCATCGAATTTTGAAAATGTATTTTTAACTTCTAATTTTGATCTTACAACTTCATTTCTTTCATAATCTAATCTTGTTATCATAATAACTGTTGAAAAAGTTTAATTTGTGTAGCCCTTAGCCCTGATTTTTCACTTTGTTTTTAATGTCCATCTTTCGATTTCGAATTTTTAAATTTTTTTCAGATAATTTGGGTCACATTTAACATATGTTTCCTTAAATTTCTTCATATTGTGCCATTTACAAAATTATATTGTATTGTATTGTATTTATTTACAATCCATGGTATTCGTACATTACTTCACTGCTAGAATATGGAACATGTCAAAAAAATCTTAATAGCACTATAAAGTCGTAATTATAGTCACAGTGTAGTTAAAATATATATAGAAGAGCTTTACAATATACCAATACAACACAAGGGGTTAGTATCAACGCTTAATGCAAGACAGAAATATTCATGTGGCATTGTTAAATGTCATAAATTCACCTACAGAATAGAAGGCGTGAGAAATTAGATACTTTTTTAATTTGGCCCTAAATAATCTTATGTTTTGAGTTTGATTTTTTTAAATCCATAAGGAGGTTATTAAAAATTTTTATTACCATATAATGCACTCCTTTTTGATAGCATGATAGACTTTCTGATGGAGTATGAGAATCATTTTTGACGAGTATTTTTACTATGAACTACTGAATTAGTTACAAAGTTTTCACGATTACATACGAGAAGTTTATTAATGAAAAAAGTATACTGACAAGCCATGGGCATTATTTGTATTTTTTGTTTAATGATCCTACACGATTCCCTAGATTTGGCATCTACTGTTATTCTAATTACTGTTTTTTGTAGTAGGAATATACTGTTACTATCTGTTGAATTTCCCCAGAATATTATTCCCAAATTCATTACTGAGTGGAAGTATGAAAAATACGATATATTGTTTTTAAGGTACTGATTTTTTTCTCTTATACGGAGGAGGAACCCGAAGGCTTACACTGCAGCCTGAGGCTTATTGTGTTTACACCACTTCTATTCTTGTGAATTATTGGATAACTGAACAGCCGCGCTCTTTGACAAGTACAGTACAGCGCACCATGAACTTAACCCAGGCTATTGTATGGATGATGAGGATATGTGAATTAATGATGGCGAAATGAGTACGAGGTCCGACGCAGAAAATTACTCCGCAATTCTCCTTCATTTGCTTCAGGGAAAACCCCGAAAAAAACCCCAACCTGGTAATTTGTTCTAACTAGGATTTGAACCCAGCCCTGCTCATTTCATAGCCAGATGTGCTGACCAATACTCCACAGCAGTTGACAATTATTGATGTTTACAATGTCTTGCATAGATCTAATAGCAAAACATGTTGAATTTAGTTCGGGGGTAATTAATTTCTTTAATATGATTTTTCCAATTTAACACATTATAAATTTTTAGCCAAGAAAATTGTTTATTGTTTCTATTAGGGATCTATTGTTGTGTGTTTACTGTTCCATGTCATCAATATTTAATAATAATAGAGAGTGCGCCCAAGTGTGCATAGATGATAATTCAGTTTTCAGCACTGAGTTGCTGCATCTGCTGCAGTTCAGAACGTGGTATTTGCTGCAATGTGTATCACAGAATTTACAAACGCACTTGTCATTTGCCATGTGGAAAGCGCTTGTGCTACACATTTTGTAATGAAATCCATGAACTGCCAACATAGCAACAACATGTCTGATCCGTTAATTCGTTCCTATCCAGCTCCTGTCAATCATGGCGCTGGTCCCATAGAATTCTTCTTCAACTTCGTTCTTCTGACGACTTTCTTCATTTGTGGTATTATTATTGTTCCGGCTTCATGTAAACCTTGACAATTCTTCTTTTTCCAGAATATTATAGTCAATTCATCATGCACAGCAACTCAAATATAAGTTACTGCTATACTATTTTACATTAAAAAATGTTTTGGAGTCTTGTGTTTGTGGTACATTGCAGCATTATAATTTCCAAGATTTGAAATATATTTGTTTTCATTTTCCTTGGCAGTATGGTAAAAGGTTTTTGAAATTATTTTGATATATTCAGGTATAGTTGATATTTCAAGGTCATCATGCATTTGAACTTGAGTTGTGTAAAAATCATATCCACCGATAATTCGTAATGCCTTATTTTGAACAACCTGCAAGTGATGCATGGTAGTTTGGGGAGCAAACCCCCATGCAGGCTTCGTTCTTCTTTCGTAGATTCTCTGCAAGAACTTTCTCATAGGCGTCTGTAGATGAAAGGAGTAGGGTGATTCTCATAGGCGTCCGTAGATGGCAGGAGTAGGGTGATTCATCAATATTTAAATTTGAAATACCAGTAATATGTCTGAGATACTTGAATGATGAAACTTTATCAATTAACATGTTGGATAATGTTTCCCAATAAAACCAGTGACTTGGTTTTAGATATACTACCGATACAGTACCAGTATTTATTTTAAGTCCCTAATCTTTTGCAATGTCATTTAAATTTTTAGTTCTTTGTAAATTGTCTTCATTGTCCGAAATTGCTAATTGGTCACATAAATACAAAGAATGGTAATTTTTAATGGTTTGTTAATTTGTATCCCACATGTTTAAACAGTAGGTAGTCATCTGTATGCTACCGTATACCATTGAAAGAAGTTTCTCATAGGCGTCCATAGATGGCAGGAGTAGGGTGATTCATCAATATTTAAATTTGAAATACCAGTAATATGTCTGAGATACTTGAGTGGTGAAACTTTATCAATTACAGCATTATTTTAACATGTTGGATAATGTTTCCCAGTAAAACCAGTGACTTGGTTTTAGATATACTACCGATACAGTACCAACACAGTCTACTATATACAGTCACGAAGCTTGAGTTTTGAGGGTGCTAGAAACAATAGACTGTGACGATACTATTTTGCATTGCCTGTAATGAGGCGATATTAGCGATCCTAGTTGTGAGCAACTATCTAATGTTTGCATATTTACTACGTATTGAGCTTCGCGACTGTATATTACTAGACTGTGGTACCAGTATTTATTTCAAGTCCCTAATCTTTTGCAGTTTATTTAAATTTTTAGTTGTTCTTTGTAAATTGTCTTCATTTCCGAAATTGCTAATTGGTTACATAAATACAAAGAATGGTAATTTTTAATGGTTTGTTAATTTGTATCCCACATGTTTGAACAGTAGGTAGTCATCTGTATGCTACAGTATACCATTAAAAGAAGTTTCTCATAGACGTCCGTAGATGGCAGGAGTAGGGTGATTCTCATAGGCGTCCGTAGATGGCAGGAGTAGGGTGATTCATCAATATTTAAATTAGAAATACCAGTAATATGTCTGAGATACTTGAATGATGATACTTTATCAATTACAGCATTATTTTAACATGTTGGATAATGTTTCCCAGTAAAACCAGTGACTTGGTTTTAGATATACTACTGATACAGTACCAGTATTTATTTTAAGTCCCTCATCTTTTGCAGTGTCATTTAAGTTTTTAGTTGTTCTTTGTAAATTGTTTTCATTGTCCGAAATTGCTAATTGGTCAAATAAATACAAAGAATGGTAATTTTTGATGGTTTGTTAATTTGTATCCCACATGTTTGAACAGTAGGTAGTCATCTGTATGCTACAGTATACCATTAAAACAAGTTTCTCATAGACGTCCGTAGATGGCAGGAGTAGGGTGATTCATCAATATTTAAATTTGAAATACCAGTAATATGTCTGAGATACTTGAATGATGAAACTTTCGTCCGTAGATGGCAGGAGTAGGGTGATTCTCATAGGCGTCCGTAGATGGCAGGAGTAGGGTGATTCATCAATATTTAAATTTGAAATACCAGTAATATGTCTGAGATACTTGAATGATGAAACTTTATCAATTACAGCATTATTTTAACATGTTGGATAATGTTTCCCAGTAAAACCAGTAACTTGGTTTTAGATATACTACTGATACAGTACCAGTATTTATTTTAAGTCCCTAATCTTTTGCAGTTTCATTAAAATTTTTAGTTGTTCTTTGTAAATTGTCTTCATTGTCCGAAATTGCTAATTGGTCACATAAATACAAAGAATGGTAATTATTAATGGTTTGTTAAATGTATCCCACATGTTTGAACAGTAGGTAGTCATCTGTATGCTACAGTATGCCATACCATTAAAAGAAGTTTCTCATAGGCGTCCGTAGATGGCAGGAGTAGGGTGATTCTCATAGGCGTCCGTAGATGGCAGGAGTAGGGTGATTCATCAATATTTAAATTTGAAATACCAGTAATATGTCTGCGATACTTGAATGATGAAACTTTATCAATTACAGCATTATTTTAACATGTTGGATAATGTTTCCCAATAAAACCAGTGACTTGGTTTTAGATATATACCGATACAGTACCAGTACTTATTTTAAGTCCCTAATCTTTTGCAGTTTCATTAAAATTTTTAGTTGTTCTTTGTAAATTGTCTTCATTTTCCGAAATTGCTAATTGGTCACATAAATACAAAGAATGGTAATTTTTAATGGTTTGTTAATTTGTATCCCACATGTTTGAACAGTAGGTAGTCATCTCTATGCTACAGTATACCATTAATGTATATGTGGAACAAGAATAGTGATAAGGAACAGCCTTATTTGTAATTATAACTTGTGGTATTGAATTTCTTAATTTTATTTTGATTTATATATCTTATATCAACTCTTTCTAGCATCAATAAGCGAAAGAGGTATATCATCTCTTCTCACATTTCTCACAACACGAAACAAAATCAGACATGGATTGAAAGTACAAGATTGGCAAGATATTTCCAAAAAATTCCATATTTACAATAAGTCTCAGGATCATGTTATATCACTAGCCGTACCCATGTGCTCCGCTGCACCCATTAGAAATAAATATAAAGTAATTACATAATTAAAATAGGACATTTGATCCAGGGAACATTCGTGTTTGATAGAAGGATAAATCGTTTATTATGTTACTTAATTTAAATTGTATTAAAAAAATAAAATGCGATCATTTTGATCCAGTCATAAAAATTGTTTTAGGAAATACAGGAAACGAATGCCTATCAAGTATTCTGTACATAAGAAGTTATTTTAATCTTACCTGTCCTCGATTCACTCAGAAGTTACTCTAATAACATTATAGCATTATGTCCGTCTAGAGAAACTACAATTTCCAATGGTGAATTAATAATTAATTATACAAATCGGTTAATTTAGCTTCCGATATTACTTCATACAAACACAGAAACATTCTCTGTAGGCTACCGTATGTTTCATAGCTTTCGATTGTTGTTATCCAAGGCCCCTTATAGACGAAGTCATTTGTTTTTTATTTCATTACACCGCCTTAGATGGTGTTGTTATTGTATTTTTGAAACTCATTTATCTCATTAAGTATCAGTCCTATCAAAATTTTGCATGGAATAAAACTTATCGCAAATTATTTTTAAAGAAACTTTTGTTATATAATATTTTTCATGAAAATTAATAATAAGCGAGATATTTCGATTTATTTAATTCAAGCCCCTTTATAACCCCCCTTTTAAATAAAATATTTTGAATGCCATATAGCCTAAATTCTAAGTTACAACGAACTTAATTTATATTCCAATTTTCACTTAAATCGGTTCAGCCATTATCGCGTGAAAAGGTAACAAACATCCAGACAGACATACAAACAAAAATTTCAAAAAAGCGATTTTCGGTTTCAGGGCGGTTAATTATATATGTTAGGACCAATTACTTTTGGAAAATCGAAAATTACCAGAACAATTTTGGCTACAGATTTATTATTAGTATAGATGTCATATTTTATGATCAATAGAAACACAAATTATATTGATGAGAGAGCCGAAAAACATATGAAGCTAATTTCTGTGTCATATTTCGGATAAAATTCACATTACTTTAATACTAGCTAAGAACTTCCTAACATATATCAAGTACAACTTCTTGAAAAGTATGATCATATCATAAAACAAAATTCTATGTACGCCAGAAGACAAATGACATTCAAAATTAAACAATTCAATATCTTGCATCTCAATTTCAGCACATAATACTCTTGTAGGCAAAGCTAAATTGTCATAATTTTTTCTGTAATTATTACACAATCTAAGTTATTTCAAAGCAAGATCTGTTAAGGGTACTGGGTAGAGCTGGTAACAGTATTTTTGCCTATAAAAACGAGTATATAAATTACTTTTTTCCTCTGCTTCTATCAAGCACAGACTGTCCTTTGCATTGTGTGGTAAACAAATATTAGTAAATTGTGAGCTGGCCACAGAAACAAATTATATTTCATTGTTTTATTACAGGAATGGCAGAAAGAAAGAGTACCAGTGTTGAAAAAATAATGGTTTCTATTGTTCTAAATTCAGAAACCATTTACTCAGAAACTACAGGTACTTTAGATAAAAGGCTGAAATTTTGTGTGCTAATGTAAACTATATAGTTCTTCAAAGAAAGACATGTCATATTTTTATAAAACGAAATAAACGTATTGGAATTTGTCACATTGTGGTTGTGTAATTGAAAAAGTACAATTTTTATTCCACTCATTTTTTCAAATAATATGTTTTTGACTTGGGAGGAAAGTTTGAAAAGTGTGAGATTATGGGCGGAATTCATAGTCGTCACTTATAAATGAGTGAACCCTTAAGTGGTTACTTATACTTATTTCTAATTCATAGTTCTCCCTCATTCACATAATGAGTGATTACTTAAGTGAGCTGGTCTGTACCCTTAAGTGACCACTCATTTTCAAAATGGATACTGAAAATGATTTTGAGGAGTTTGTGGAGTTTGCTGAACGAAATGAGGAAAATATACATGTCCCAAAAAGGTATATTAGAGACATGGAGAATAGAATTGCATATAACATGAAAAAAGAGATAAAACAGATACAAATGCAAGATACAAGTGTAATAAAATTGCAAATTAAAAGTTAAAAATGAAAAAAAAAAAAACAGATACTACCTAAATAAAAGACACATAGGCTATAGATATAAATGAAAAATACTAAATAAATATAAATTTAAAAGAGTAAAGTATAGATATCATAGCCAAAAATGTAAAATGTAGCTATAATTGGCAAATTACACAGTAAATATAACACCATGTTAATAAATTCAGTATACAGTATTATATAGTAGGACTAATAGGCTTAATTTATTTAAGAAATTCACTACTACAGAACATGTGTTCCAATTAGTAGGATATCTGATTATAACTATAACTAACATGCAACTAGAATTTAACATATCATGAAACCATTGTTGTATATAACTTATTCAGTACAATAATATTGATAACTCGTTGTTATAGCAACTCCACATGTAGAGCTGCTTTCGATAAGTTCAATGGGAGTCAGCTTTTGTTATGACGTCATGTCCGGCAGCTGTAAGTGAGCACTCATTACGTGAAAATAAGTGTTGTCTATGAATTCGGAATTGACTTGAGGGTTCCCTTATTATAAGCAAACACTTATTACTTAAGGGTTCACTCATTTTATGAGTGACGACTATGAATTCCTATAACTTTATAATAGCTATTCCTAACTGTTGACAATTGCAAATTCAATAGACTTTTCTTTCTGCCATGCCTAAATTAAAACAATGAAAGATAATTTGTTTCTGTGGCCAGCTCACAACTCACCAACATTTGTTTATCACAGAGTGCAAAGGACATTAGTTTGTGTTTGATAGAAACAGAGAAAAAAATAATTTTCATTATATTCATATTTATACGCGAAAATATTGTTGCCAGCTCTACCCAGTACTCTTAAGTGTAGTTATTCGCTATACAAAAATAATAAAAGACGATGTTGATGAGCCTAAGGATTCTAAAGTGAATGAAATATATGGGTAAAGGATAGTATGAGGATTTTAGTTCATATTTTATCTGAGTACTGATTAAATATTGAGGCAGGAGTTAGCATCATAAATAAATCATTGCGCTCTGAGCCAGAAGGTCACGTGTTCTATTCCCGACGGGAATCATAGATTTTTTTCCATTAATCTAATTCTTCCAGCCAGGTGGCTTGGAATTTATATAAATGAGTACCGGGAGTATTTCCTTGCAGTAAAGGTGGTCAGCATATATACGACTGATATTCCTGCTGCTACTAATATAGAGATTGTTTAGAGACGATGAGAGATTTAACCTATCACTACCCTGTGAGCCTCCTACCATGGCATAAAACAGGAGTAACTTTACCTTTACCTTTTACAGATTAACCTTTCATCACTCGCATGCCCAATTATTACACAATCACTCGCACGTTGGATTTCGTCCAACCTACAATTAATTATTCAAGAAATCAGTTTTTTTTTATCTAAATATGCGAATTCTTTGCTATATTATATATTAATATGTATATATTACGTATTAATATATACAGACTGTATATATATATATATATATATATATATATATATATATATGTGTGTGTGTGTGTGTGTGTACCTTGATCTTCCTCCAGTTCTGACTCAGATTCATGTTCACTGTGTTCAAAACCTGGAATTTCAACAATGCTCTGTGCACCTTCAACTTCCTCCAGTTATGATTCAGATTCATGTTCACTGTGTTCATAACCTGGAATTTCAACATTCCACTCTGTACGTTCATCTCCCTCCAGTTCTGACTCAGATTCATGTTCACTGTGTTCAAAACCTGGAATTTCAACAATGCTCTGTGCACCTTCAACTTCCTCCAGTTATGATTCAGATTCATGTTCACTGTGTTCATAACCTGGAATTTCAACATTCCACTCTGTACGTTCATCTCCCTCCAGTTCTGACTCAGATTCATGTTCACTGTGTTCAAAACCTGGAATTTCAACAATGCTCTGTGCACCTTCAACTTCCTCCAGTTATGATTCAGATTCATGTTCACTGTGTTCATAACCTGGAATTTCAACATTCCACTCTGTACGTTCATCTCCCTCCAGTTCTGACTCAGATTCATGTTCACTGTGTTCAAAACCTGGAATTTCAACAATGCTCTGTGCACCTTCAACTTCCTCCAGTTATGATTCAGATTCATGTTCACTGTGTTCATAACCTGGAATTTCAACATTCCACTCTGTACGTTCATCTCCCTCCAGTTCTGACTCAGATTCATGTTCACTGTGTTCAAAACCTGGAATTTCAACAATGCTCTGTGCACCTTCAACTTCCTCCAGTTATGATTCAGATTCATGTTCACTGTGTTCACAACCTGGAATTTCAACACTCCTCTGTATACTTCATCTACCTCCAGTTCTGATTCAGATTCATGCTCACTGTGTTCACATTCTTCGTCACTAAATTCGCTATCACGTTCATTGTTCTTAGTAGCTGCATTCTTTTTGTGCTCTTCTTCTTCTTCTTCTTCTGCTTCTTCTTCAATTTTTTGCAGAATTCCAGGAATGTCTTCAACTTTGACATAGCTAGAATATGTAAACGAGACTATTCTTATACATACATACACACATACATACATGCATGCATGTATACATACATACATACAAACATACATACACACATACACAAATACACGCATAATTACATACATACATGTATACATATATACATACACACATTCATGCATACACGCATACATGCATACATGCATGCATACATACATACATACATACATACATACATACATACATACATACATACATACATACATACATACATACATGCGTACAATATCTCTTTTTGTCAATGAAATTGCTAAGAAAACTAGAAATAGCAAGAGCACAAATTTGCTTACACGGCCGCTAGGGCGTTGGATATAGTCAAACGGTGCACACTCCAGTACCTTTCAAACAGTACTGACTGTTTTAAGCAATTAATATATATGAAATGTTTCGTAAACATATCTAGAAATGTCAATAATGGAATAGAATTGGGGTGTTAGTCAAAATATGACCTATGGGAGGAATAATAATCAAAGATAAAAATGTGTTGGACAAAGTCCAACAGTGCGAGTGACGAAAGGTTAAAATAAATTATCGAATAGTATTAAATGGTATTAAAATGCATATAGAGTGTTAGTTGGGAGGCCGGAGGGAAAAAGACCTTTGGGGAGGCCGAGACGTAAATGGGAAGATAATATTAAAATGGATTTGAGGGAGGTGGGATATGATGATAGAGACTGAATTAATCTTGCTCAGGATAGGGACCGATGGCGGGCTTATGTGAGAGCAGGTTCCTTAAAAGCCAGTAAGTGTAAGTTATTGTTGTTGTTTTCTAAAGCCAGGCGTTTGACAGTAAAGTCATTTGACCTCTTGCACTCCAATATTTTTCAAAGATATTATCATGGTCAGCCATTGAAGCACAGATTTTGAGGTGTTCCGAATCTATTTCTTGGTTTGAGTTGCACAATGGGCAGTTAGGGGACTGATATATTCCAATTCTATGCAGGTGTTTGGCCAAACAATCCTGGCCTGTTGCCAATCTAAATGCAGCTACAGACGATTTTCGTGGTAAATCGGGAAGTAACTGTGGATTATGATGCAGAGAGTTCAATTTTTTCTCTTGAGATTGTGTTATCAAATTTTGTTTGTTGAAGTCTAAGTATAGTAAGTATAAGTAAGTAAGAATTAAGTAGGTCTATGAATCGAAGTTCTCCATATTCAATTACCAGTACTATATTATTGTAAGTGTTGGTAATCCAAGGCAGTCTATATAGTGAAAGAGAAACAGTCGATAGTGATGGGAAAGTGAATCAAAATAACAGAGTAACAACTGATAGTAGCGATGCCCACTGCTATGAAGCAACAGTTAGCATGTCTGACTGAGATGACTGTGACAGGTTCAAATCCTGGTTGGGTTTTTCCGAGGTTTTCCCTCAACCGATTGAAGCATAATTGCTGGGTAACTTTCGGCGTTGGATCTTGAATTCATTTCGCTTTCACAATTCACTTCCTTTTCATCATCATCATCATCATCATCATCATCATCATCATCATCATCATCATCATCATCATCATCATCATCATCTCTGTTTCTTCCCTAGGTTTTGGGCTTGCTCCAATGTAGAGTTGGCTATGGGCTGCCGCAGAAATTTGGACCTCCTGGTTATGTGGTGTCGTTGTTGGTGGTACAGGCATCCAACAAACAAAACTCAGTGCGCAGAAACCAGCGGGCGTGACTGTCTCGCGCAGATGACGTATGCTCCCTTTCCCAGCAAGCTCCCCGTCTCCAATCACACTACCGACACTATGCGCACGCGCACGTTTTATCTTCTTGTGCTGAACTGAACACGTGTTATTGCTACAGAGTCCGGGAGTCACATAGCGTTTTATATTAAATATTAATTTAATTTAACTTAAATATTTAAAATATAAATATGAGGACAGTTCCAGTGAAGATAGATACCGATTGCGAATTAAAAGAGACGATGTTGACATCTTGTAATGTTGTATTCACTTAATTGGCTATTGTTACAGCTGCTCTTTGAGTGCACATGTCCGAAACCGTAGCCGTTATAGTTATACCAATAGCCGCTTATTAAAGAATCCGCTACTGCAGGGGGTAAGAGGGGTATAGCATTCGCGGCGCGTGGAGTCTGAGCTGAGTGGATACCTATAGCACTATGTACCGTGGACTTTCCACTGGGATCATGGTAACTTGTGGGACTAGGGTTGAAGGGCCGGGGTGAGACATACGTGGGAAAGTAAAGAGATTATGTAGACTGTAGGAGAGTTTGGAAGTGGTGTGCAGGCGGATCTGTAGTGCTGGGGGTGGACCTTAGGGCATGCACATCTTTCCATCCCAGGTAGTCTAATGGGCCCATCCGAACGGCCTGCGTAAGAGGACGTCCCAGTCCGTGCCCTCCCCTGAATGGGGACTGATAGATTCATAGATAGTAGCGATGATTTAAAAATTCCATGAAAGATACGGTATTTATATGTACTCGTATTTTAGGCCTATTTCCATGTTCGTTTCACAATAATATTCATTGTTTTTTTTAAGTAATATTGACCCAATGTGTCGAATTTAGCAAATATTTTTAGGAAAAAGTACGAGATACATTGTAACCTGTTGTACCTATGCATTTTTTTTTGGTTCAGCTGTTGTCTATCGAGCTACGTAACTTCTCTCCATTCCATCTCACCTTGCCCTCGTCCCCTTAACCATATGATGCCAACTTTTTTATAATCATAGACAATGTCATCGACGTAACTCAGAGGTAAGGAGCTAGTCTCCTGATTCAAAACTGCGCTCTGGCGTGTGTTCGAATCCAGCTTGGTCTGATTATCTGATTAGGATTTTCCCGAGGTTTTCCCCCAATTGCAAGGCGAATGTCAGGTAATCCATAACGAAACCTCAAATCTCATTTCGCGAAAATACCTATCACCAATTCTACCGACGTTAGATAACTTCACAGTTGAAATAGCGTCGTTAAAAATAAGCGATTAAAAAGACAAATAGATGCGCCAAATCTCTGTAGTGCTCGGGAAAAGTGGCACAAGTCAAAAATGTTAATTTTGCAGGAGAAGGAAGAAAAAAACTGTCTTCACACTGGTTTATGTCAATTTGATTTTCTTCTGTATGAATTATTGTACGGTAATGGGAGAAATACTTATGTCTCTTTTCCTAAGCGAGCAGATGTTCCGTAAGTTGTCAATAAATTAATAAAAAATGTTTGTGGAAACTGACTTATGCCACTTTTCCCAAGCATTGCAGATCTGTAGTCTCCATTTTGCTTGTCGTGTTCTTACTCACATACGTGCACATATAGTCATATTGTCTTTTCTGGTGAATTAGTTTTAGCAGGGAGCTACGATACATACTCAATTTTATCGTGCGTATTTATTGGTTTATGTAGGCCTATTATTTTCAGTTACAAATAATTGTGATTTAATTCTTCTGCGGAAAAGCGACGTAAGAAATATAGAAAATTTTCACAAACACGAAAATTGTGAAGCAACAATTTTACAAAATAGATTAAAGTAGATGTAGTTAATTCAACTCTTGGAAATTGACTGTAATGGTTGGCTAGAAAGATTACGTGGTTAACATGCATAGTTGCGTTCTGAATCGGATTGACAGCCAGTTACGTTGTTAGTAGACCGCATTTATTTCCGAGTCCACTAAGTTTGCTCACCCCTGAATGTTTGCTTTGTGTGTGTCCTCTTATAGTTGATGAGGCTATAGGACGGAGTCGAATGTGGGCACGTGGGTTAAAACATTGCTCGAACAACCTCCCTTTATAGAGATTATATCTGTTTGTGTGTGAGATTTGAAAGACAGACTTGCAGACATATAAAACAGATTCGTTGTAAATTATTTATAACAAGACATTCTCGTTTCAAATACAGTAATTATTTACCCTGATTGTAAGAAACGTGTGTTTATTTTTGTGTAAGGCTGTACTCCACACACTTTCACATCAAGCTCATGTACTCGTGTTCTCATTGGCTGAATTGTGTGCAACCCCTCCACTGGACTCTGCCGATTTCGTTGAGGAGTGATTACTGATAAAAGCATCGTTGTCCACCGCAGATTAAGGACGAAGATTTAAAATCAAATACCGGTAGTAAGGAAGATGTCAAAATCCAGACCATCAATATTGGATAGGAGTCTATTTAAAAAAATACACAAGAAGAGAGCTAGGCCTATCTGCTGTCGAGTGTATCACGTGTGTACCCATATCTCAGTACCTGTACAGGTACCTACTGTGTGTGACCTATGGTCTGTACTGGACGGAACTGGACTGGACCGGACCTTCTATTAGGTAAAACAACCGACGATTTGAGATGTCTTGATCCATATTTTCATATGATTAAGACGTGTTTCATTATTTATTTTGAACGATTACGATACGAAGAAAGTATGATCAGGTTTTATAGTTAAATTTTAATTTGTAACTTTTCAAAAATAATGAATGTACCGTAGCAAAATACTTAAAAACTTAAGGTACAACTATTGATTGAATGTGACTTTGTAAATTATTTTTCCTTTACGATAAGTAGTTTAATAATTAATTTGCATTTCGAATTCGAATGAAATATTGCAATTGCACAATAATAAAAAAAAAGTGAAACTTGTAAGAGAAACAAATGTAAAATCTAGAATTCATGTACTGATTTTTGCTTTTCTTGCACTCGTCTGCAATAAAATTACGTGATGGATAAGCTTACATTCCTTACTCAGGCCATATTGGCTTCTACGAGGTCTCAACATTATATGCGAATGACTTGCGTTAGTTTTTGTGTCTTTACGACTTGATTGTCTTTAATTACTCGTAAGTAGTTTCAATCAATGTGATTTTAGCTTAGGTAAGGTTGATATTCTCAGCCTACTTTTAAATCATTTTAATCATTTACTTTATTTTTTAATCTACTATTTTTTACCTTATGTTATGTTGGTTTTCTTAGCCTGTTTTTAATTTATTTACGTGATTTTTTGTTTCTTTCTCTCATTTTTAAGTTTTCTTTTCTTTTTTTTTTTGCCACAGTTTGCTTTGGCATTTGTTTTCACCATCCTATGCTGGCTGTGACGTCGTGCAGGACAATTCATGGAGAAGTTTTTCATTTTTTCACCTGTTTCTCTGCCTACTGCCTTCGATGGTAAGTAGGACTACATTTTATAATTTCATAACAAGTATATTTTTAATGTGTAATATGCCTAATGTAACAGTTGACTAAATAAGAGGAGGAAAATAGAGAAGCAATGGTTGGCATACTGTTCATTAAGGGACACAATACTGAACTTATCAACTTCCATATTTTTAAAGCCAGAGTCACCAAATTTTTATTACTGGGATAGCTGGTTAATAATATTAATAATAACACATGTACTGTACAACATTTCATCTTCTTATGAGAAGTGGTTTCCACTTTATTAATATTTTAATAAAATATTATATGGTATCGTTTTATGTAAAAAGTTCCTTGTGCCATAATTTACATTATTTTAAACTAATATTCACTTATATGATGCTTTACTTACTTGGAAACAAAACTTTCTATGAGGTTTTGCTGTAAAATGAATATTGGTACCTAAATAACTAGAAATTTATTATTATTATTATTATTATTATTATTATTATTATTATTATTATTCAAACAAAATAAAATAGTCCATCTTCAATGGATACCTTCTCATTGCGGGCTCTACGGTAATGATATTGCTGATTTTTTAGCAAAAAAAGTCACCAAAATTTTACAGAAAACCAAATCAAACTTTATCCAATAATTCTGCAAAAATTATAATAAAAAAGAAACTATTGGAGCACTTCAAAATTCAAAGTAATGGCAAATCATGGACAGCTATATTGCAAAATAAATACTTAATTCCCGAACACCCAAGACTTGTGCTGTAGCAATATTTAGATTGTTAACAGGTCACGACTATTTGACTGCACACCTTCATAAAATTGGAATATTCAACTCTCCAAATTGTATCCTGTGTCGTGAAGACAATTCTACAATGAATAAGGATCACCTTTCGAGTTGTTTAGCTCTCAAGACATCACCTACAAGAACGCTGACTGGACTTTATTGGGAAGCAAGAAAGAAATGGAATATATCCAAGCATTTGGGCATTAGATTACTACTAATTACTATTATTATTATCTTTTTAATAAGCAAATTCCAGTTATTTACTTATTTATTTTACAGCAAAACCTTATAGTAAGTTTGTTCCCATGTAGGCTATATAAAGAATCATGTAAGTGAATATTAGTTAATGTTGCAGTTCTAAAATTAAACAAGACTGCATGATATTAACATATTGCTCAACTGATAAACCTGAACGTGAACATTCATTCAAAGCAGTATGCATGGTTCAGTTGTTCGAGTATGTCAGAAACTATTTATAAACATTTTGCATAGTGTCACAAAAAGGTAACAGTAAGAGAGAATCTGTCGTTAAATTTAAACGTTTGAAGTGCTTGAGAATCTGTCGAAACACAATATCGACATGTCAGTACCTACCTGGCCAATTAAGCATAGGCTAAACAAATTGCCACACATGTATAACGACCAGACTCCAAATTTATTGAAAGTAACTAAAAGATTCTTTCGTTAACACAGTATTTAATGCCGGGTTTATAGGTCCTTTTTCTTAGGCATGCTTAGTCTATCCACCACATGATGAGAAAATGAAGATAGAAACTTATAAAGATAAACATTCGGAGTTGTTGGTAGCAAAACAAATTCGTAAGGTTAGAGATAGGACTTATTTTTTCGTTCTCCTGAAAAATGAGGATGATGCAGTAGAGACGATTTCTTTGAACTGACAGAAGAACATGATGCAGGATCAAGTCGGATACTGCAGCAAGCAATTTTTTTTACATGTATGTATAACTTCATCATTGTTAAAGAATAATCCGAGACAAAACTGACAAGACAAACTCCTTTAATTTTTTTTATTCTAAATAAGTGCTAAAATAGAAAAATAGTCCCGTATAATTACACAAAATTTTAAGAAGTCATCCATTAATGACACAAAACAAAAATAATTGACAGTAAATGTGAAAATTGTTGCAATTTATTATAAATGAGTATGATGTAATCACCAAAACTCGTCTTATCCACAACCATACCTTGCAAAACTCGCCTTATCCAAAATTAAATCGTGGTTCACCACCATATTATTTGAATCTGATTTTTCACACAATGTATATGAGATACTGCATCTCGTCAGAAAATGACAGCCCTGAAAAAAAATTTCAAAATCTATAGGGTTCGTTTTGTAGGAGTTTCTTTTTTTTTTTTTGTTTTCTGACAAATCACTTTACCTGGATAAGGGGAGTTTTGCATTTGATAGCCTCATACATTAAAAACTGTTGTATACATTTAACAATAATGAACATAGCCTATTTAATATTAAAATAAAAAAAAAAATATTTAAATGAATTCATCCCCATATGAGCGATGCTTGTGGTTGGAGGTTCAAAACTGTACAGCAGAAATTTTATATAACATAGCTGTAGGGAGACATACTTCACCCCCGCGTTATAACTTAACTGTGGTATATCAAAGGCTGACATGCAGAGTGACAAAACTGAGTTCTTCTTTCGTCCACACTCTAATTGTTCCTCCTGGGATGCAGTCCGCACGTGGTAAACTTGGCTTTGACACACTGTTCTTCATATAATCAATTATTAAATTTGTGGCTTACCAAAAAAGTTTTTTTCTTTTCTGGGACGTTGCAACATCACACGTGCACTAAACTCAAGACTCAGTACTATGCTAATGTAGTGATCAGATATGGGAGCCTAAAAACAGATCTACCGAAGGGAGTTTCCTGAGAAAATTCCAAAATTGGCTGCTGCAGGGTTAACTGTTTATTTTGTACTTACTTTGTTTTAAACCGCTAGGAATTCTGTCCACTGCACAAAACTATTCAGAGTCAAAACCTTGTGTAATGCGGAATTACAGCAATAGGATGCTAGGAATGGCAAGGGACTCGCTCTCAACTTGAGATAGGGTTCGTGATAAACTGTATAATACAGAATCGTTCTATGCAAACTAATGTAGCTACTGAATCTCTACAATTATGAATTTTACTAATAAATTAATAATAGTGTTGTTCTCTATACATCAGTGGTGACCGGTGAGGCATTCTGGTGGTGGTGGTGCCAAAAATGAAAAAAAGGTTTTACGCAAATTACCCTAGTGAAACTGACAATCGCAGCTCACGTTTACATTATGTTAAATAAAACACATTAATTAAACCAGCTATTTTACCAGGTGTATAGTTAATAATGCATCTAGTAACAGTTACAATAACATTTCCGAAACTAATAACGAAATTTACAGATACAGATAATGCAAAACTTTCACAGTATTGTTAGTCAAATACAAATAAATTTTATAACTAATAAAATTATTGGCAAAAACACACGAGATAAACAGTGATATAAATAATAAACGAACACGTTTGCATTTTATTTAACAGGCCGATGAATCCAAGGCAGCAGCCTGAATAACACATGTTCATGTCCTGCACAGATCTCATGTATCGTTAACAGAAGCATCAATACTATAGCAACAGTGTAGCGATATTTAGTTGCCGCAAAATAAAACAAATATTACACAACATTAACAAACAGTGTTACATAATATGAAAAAAAATTTATCTTTCTAAAAAGAACCATGACTATCTCTACATTCAATATAGTTAAACGGATAATACTTTACACATTCAAATCCAAGTTATGTGCATTAGTTTTGAATTGGCAACATTACATTAACATTTGGCGTGGAACTGTAACTTGTGTTTTCGTGCAAGTCTGCGGTTGATGGTTCCCTTCCTAACGTCTCCAACAACCCTGCCATCTAGCGAAATTTCTGCATTACTGTGCTCTAGCGGGCGGAATATTAACTACTGAGTCAAACTGAATTCGGCTCAAAGTCTGCCATAAGAAACGTATATAAACTAGAATCAGTAGCCTTTTGTACAGTGTTATAAGGACGTAAGAAGTACCACACAGAAGTGGCTCCAAAGTTCGGAAAAACGCTGTAAGAGTGCGTCCCGATCTGTGTACGCGCTCGTTCAGATGAAATACGAATAAATGTGTAGAAATAAACTATTACAACTGCTTTTTAGGATATTATTTTTTGTTTATTTCATTGGCGGTGCCATGGCACACTGGCACTACCCCAAAAGCCGCCCCTGCTATACATAATAAATTTTCAGTTTACAAAGATATAAAAAATAGAATAACTAACATAGATTAAATAAAACATGATACATAATGAGATTACATGAAACAAAGTTATCATCTGAGGTGATTTATTAGGATAGTGATTGATCCTTTAAGAATAGGCTGACCAGACGTCCCCGATTTCTAGGGACAGTCCCGGTTTTGAGTTGCTGTACCCAGGGAACAAATGTCCCCTTTTTGGCCCCGGAAATTAATTTTGTCCCCAGAAATTTTGATTTTGTTTCGATGACATTTTACACATGAATATTTAAGTATCGTGATGAAACTGATGTAATTCATGCACATTTTTGAACGGTTCTCAGTATGAGACCGAAGAACCAGCAAGCACAGTATAAGATATTCTGCACTCTTTGAGAAGAACATACGATATACCGGTACCAACTTTGTCTTCATTCACGTTGCGCAGGAGCATTAGAACTGCCACAGCGTCCATTTTCAAGTAGTTCAAAAAATGAAAAATTTTGTAACAAACAAGTGAAAATTGGTGTGATGTTTTTCAACATTTCAAAAAAAAAAAAATTCTATTCCATTTGAAAATCTTCTCAAAATAGTGTCATTGATCATGTGTCTTTCAGTGAGTAATTCGTCAGTTGAAAGACTTTTCTCCACAATGAACTCATTCTGGACTGATGAGAAGTCAAGAATGAAAATTGAAACAGCTTTGTTACAAGTTTATTTATTTAAATTTAAATACAGAATAAAGAATATAATTACAAACAAACAAGAGAAATAGAAATAAAATAATACAAACAATATAAAAAAGGATATACAGTAGTATTAACAAAATTTGAGACCGAATGAGCAGCGCTCGTGTTCGGTCGCAGTTCAGATATAATATTAATAGGCCTATAAGAGAATATAAAATAAAATAAAATAGGAAATAGAATTTAAAATTACAGTTACAGAAATTATGTAATACAATATTAATATAAGAGAAATATAGAAAATAAAAAAAAATAATAATAAAAATGAATAAGTAAAATAAAATAGGAACTAAAGTTTAAATTACAGTGGCAATGGAATTATATAATATAATATTAACACTAGAGAAGAATAATATCGCACGTGAATGGTAGGACTATATATTTCAAAATTATAGAATGCAAATATAATATAGGTTGATTAATTCATACACATAGGCTATAAATTTATTTAATCAAATTGAAGATATTAACATGTTTCTAATTTTCTTGTTATATGTTAGTGGGTTACATGTTAGAAGTTCTGGGTGTAATTTAGTTAAAGCATTGTACAACCGAGGGCCAAAATTAATGCTATGCTTTAGACCAGCAGATGTGAGACATTTAGGTTCTATTAATGTTGAATTAATATTTCGTCTTGTGTCATAATTGTGTGTCTGTAATACAAACTTATTACGATTTTTATGATAAAATTTTAACAGCGTATACTTATGAAAACAAACTTTCATTTCTCATGTGAAGAACTTAGTGTGACGCTGTATTAGAATGAACAGATCTTTAAAAAATATGTCCTTCAGACTAGTACTTGTAAAATGTGTGTGTTAGAGTTCAGTGTGTACAATATTATGTGAAAGACTTCGATACATTCCTCAGTACTGAAAGTGAATTCTTATTGGCCATAATCATGTATAGACGTTGTGTGTGTTTATTCATTTAATTCAGAAACTTAAGATGCTCTACAAATTTAGTGTTCATGTTCTATAATTATATCTGCTATTATCGCTACATGTAATTTCTGCAACAGTTCAAGGATAGTGACTAGATAAGTGTTTGTGGTTTTTCTTGAAATTGCCAATGTCCCCTGTTGGACCATAAAAAATCTGGTCAGCCTATTTAAGAACCAAGAGACTTCATCTTAGTTACCGGTATTCTGAATATTTATTATTAATATTGTTAGGGGAAAAATTATATACTACAGTAATGAAGGTATGGTATTCTATTTTGTGGCTTTAATGTAAAAAATCAGCAATTTTGAAAGGCATGAACTGAAGCAAAATAGTTTTTACTCTGGTTTTGAAACATTCATAATTTAAATGTTTAATATCTCCAGGTATCTCGTTATATAATAAGATACCTGTATGAGAAGTGCTGTTAAGACATTTTGATCCATGGCTGAAATAAATTCAACATTGTAATTTCACTGCTATATTGTAAAATACGTTACCACAATACACAGTTACATATACTACAAGAGTAACTAAAACTGTAGCAGGACTCTTCTCTCAAAGATGGAAAATTTCCAACACAGCGTTCTAGGGGATTCTATGACAGTATCTTTGTTCATGGTTTTGCTAATTGGGAGAGAGTGTCAGATTCATGGCTTTCTGAACTTAGCCCTCTTCAAAAGGCTCTTTACTTCTGAACCCAAGAGTAAAATAAAGTTACATTTATTGGTACCTCCGACAAAATCAGTGTTTTGACATTAAAAAAAAGACTAGTCATTATAAACGTTTGGACAATATAACATGAGCCTTTAACTAAAAAAAAAAACAACGAAAGTGAAATGGCATTAATTCAGGTGAGCATGTGGGGTACTCAACAGCACCTTTTCATCCTATCCATTGACCTGATATATTATGGTCTTGGTGGTGCACCATCTCATTGAAAATAGTCACTCATTTCCACAGAATGCACGAATGGCAGATAATATGGATGTACGAAACATGTTGGAGTACACCAATAACTATTCTTTCAAAAAAGAATCCATCTGTCAGCTGTTTGCTGACAACATAAAGTCCACTACAGTCCACTGTAGTCTATTCAGTTGTTGTTTTTTACGAGAAATGACGGGTATTTTGATCGGTGTTCATTATAGATGCCTGTTGCTAGTAGCCAGAGTTGGGGTGTAGTCAATATATACTGCAGGGCTGTGTCTTCTGCAACTGGTACTGATGATTTTAATTTACTTCTTTTGTGGTTTATGGATGGACAGTATAGAAGAATGTGTTCCAGATCTTCATCATGATTATTACACCACAGACAAGTAGGGATTATTACACCACAGACAAGTAGGATTATCAGAAATTTGAAATCGATGTAGGTACAATTGTGTGACAATGTGACCTGTTCTGGCTCTTGTTAAAAATGTTTGAACATGTCTGGGCAAGTTTTTGTACATTTTCTAAAAAGAATGATCAAGTTACATCCCTAGATGACAGCCTACACCAGACATTGAGTTCCAGTAAATTGACTCCTTGTCTACATGAATGTGTGGATTTTCTGGAACAAGTACGCATAATAATGGTGATTCGTTCTACCATTCTGCTTAAATTGTGCTTTGTTAGACCAAATCATTTTGCTCGAAAATTTCACACCACACATTCCCACAGTAACCGGTAACTCAGTTAAACTTTGAGAGTCCATATATAATATAACATCTTTGAAAGTATGTATACATTTCTTTGGGCTCCTCTATATTTAGTAAAACTCCTTTCAATTTTTCTTCACCAGGGCAGTTGGATGACCCTCGGGAGGAAATTAAACGCAGAATAAATATGGGAAATGCGTGTTATTATTCGGTTGAGAAGCTTTTATCATCCAGTCTGCTGTCAAAAAATCTGAAAGTTCGAATTTATAAAACAGTTATATTACCGGTTGTTCTGTATGGTTGTGAAACTTGGACTCTCACTCTGAGAGAGGAACATAGGTTAAGGGTGGTTGAGAATAAGGTGCTTAGAAAAATATTTGGGGCTAAGCGGGATGAAGTTACAGGAGAATGGAGAAAGTTACACAACACAGAACTGCACGCATTGTATTCTTCACCTGACATAATTAGGAACATTAAATCCAGACGTTTGAGATGGGCAGGGCATGTAGCACGTATGGGCGAATCCAGAAATGCATATAGAGTGTTAGTTGGGAGACCAGAGGGAAAACGACCTTTGGGGAGGCCGAGACGTAGATGGGAGGATAATATTAAAATGGATTTGAGGGAGGTGGGATATGATGATAGAGACTGGATTAATCTTGCACAGGATAGGGACCGATGGCGGGCTTATGTGAGGGCGGCAATAAACCTTCGGGTTCCTTAAAAGCCATTTGTAAGTAAGTAAGTAAGTAAGTAAGTAAGTAAGTAAGTAAGTAAGGGCAGTTGGTTGCAATTACCCAAATGAAAAGCCGGGAGAAAAAGAATGCATAAACAATGTTTATATGTATCTCATTATCAGGTTTAACAGGCAGTTCTTTTAGCCTGTCACCTATTATCAAAAGGTTTACATTCTAAAGTCATCATCATCATCATCATCATCATCATAACACTTTTAATGGTTGATCTGTTAGCCAGTAGTTGTTTCAGTGGTCATCCCAGACATCTTGTTCCCAAAGATTGGAAATTTTTCATTATTCTTGGGAGATGATCTCGTGGCATCCGTTGGATGTGTACAAACTAGTTATTTTTGTATTTTATCCAGTACTGATGTAACTTTTAGTTCACTCAAAATTTCTTCATTAGTCTTGTAATCTAACAAAGATATTGTGCAGTTTTTCTCATGAACTTCATTTCAGCCGCTCTTTCTTGATTTATCAGATGTTTTTTAGAGTCCATATCTCACTGCCATACATTAACATTGGAAGTGCTAAAATTTTATAAATTTTTACTCTGGTACACCTTGAAAATTTTGTAGTTTTAAAAATATTATTTATCAGTGCTGTTATTTTTAGGAAATTTGAGATTTTATTTTGAATGTCTTTTTCATTCTCATAAATAGTAAACATCATATAGAGTTAAATGAGTTAGTTTGCTCAATGATTTTATTATTGATAACTATTTTACTTCTTACTGGATCTTGGTCTATAAATGCCATCATTTTTGTCTTTACGGTTGAAATTGCCATCCCATAATCGTGTAAGACTTTATTCAGTTTATGTGCTATTACTTGTAATGTAAACTACTTACACAGAATAAGTACCAGATGTTCCTTGAAGAATAATATTGTTTTGTCACAAAATTTTTAAAATCCGTTCTTGATATTTTCAAGTGTTCCTTAAGTAACATGTAAACTACGCTTAAATTACTTAACAAAACCCTCTTCCACTTCTGTACTATATTTTCATGTTCCCTATAGAGATGAAATCTTTTTTCCAGGCATACACGTGCTCACTTCATCATTATAGAAATCATGCTTTACGGGTCATCATGTCTGCTCATCTGTGATGAATGAAATAAATTAATTTTTAATTGCACTTCTGTAGTTCGACCATGCTGGCCATTGAAATTGTTGTCTGATTAGTGAGTCGCCATGAAATTTTTAAAGCTCTGATCATCACTAAGTCATTTTCCTGGCTTAGGACTAGGGGTTGACAATATTCCATTTTCTTAATAAGATTTCTTGCTTTTCTAACTATGTAATTCGAAGCGCCAAACTCCTTTTTGTATATTTTTATGTTCCAACTTTTTTGTAATACAGTCAAAAGCTATACCTTTTTACTCATTTTTCTTAGGCTACTGTGATTGGTTCTCCGCCAATAAATTAGTATTAAATTGTATTAAAACTAACATAATCCAAATTTAAAAGGCATGATGGGACCAATAAGCTAATTTGTTATTAATGACAATCAAAATTTATTTCATGTGCCGTCTATGCTTATCCTTATTTAACAACTATATTGGTTTTACAATATTTTGTTACATAATATACCAATTGAACGCCTTCGGCTTTATAGAGCCATCATCAGAAACATGTATGCCCATATGTATAAGTAACGGTACATAATATATTGCTGTACAAGTGAACTCAATTAATATTAAATAACATGCTTCTGTATAAAATCGATGATTATTTATATGACAATAATTACATTATAAATACAAAACGGCTATGTAGACCGTATTCGAATGTTAAAATTGTTAATGTTAAAATACATAAAATGCTTTAAAATTATTATAATCAGAGGTAATAAATAGTTGTCCAATTTGATGTATATGTGGATATCCATAATTCGGTGGTAGCTGGATGCGACAATATGATGAGTGTAGCGGATGTGTTCTTGTAGTCACTGAAGACAGAAGGCAACGAACTGTCTGCACGTTAGTACACTGGCACCCGCCCCACTGCACCTCCCCTTGAGTCTGGGATGCTCTGCATAAGCAAATGTGTTGGCAAGCCCCGTTCTTCACCGATGGTGACATACAGGTTGGACAAAAGTAGAGTCTTGGTTGGCAGTCTCAAAATACACTCACATACTGGAGTGTATTGGGAGACACACAGCTGAAAAAGAATCAAAACTTGAGCAGACATACAGTAATTGCCTATTAAAGGGAATTAGATGTTGCTCAAATTTGCCGTGGATTTCTAGTAGTATTAATAGTATGGGACCGGACCTCCCAGAAAACACAGAATGTCACTACTGAATATAGTGAAAAGTAGACTATTAATTTTTCATTGAATAAAACTTCAGTTATATTTTAAAACAGAGATTTCATTAAGTTATTTGAGGTGCAGGTATAAACATTTTAATTAATATATGTACCTTCGTTATGTTATTCAGTGTAGAACTTTATTTAAATTAAAAATTTTAGCATTTTGTCTGGCTGCTACCATTAACATTAACATTTCCTTGGAAACATTTTACTGTATGACGTCACAGTGAAATACATTTCTCTGGAAACATTGTATGAAGCTACATTCTGGCACCGAAAATAGAAAATTCTGTAAGAAATGTCTTTAAATACGTGTTTTTTGTTGTTTGACACGAAAAATGAAGTGACAAATACTGGAATTGAAGAGTAATATAGAAAGTGCTGAAATAGCTGGTAATAAAAGGTAAAATAATGTTAAAATTCATAATAACTCGTAAAATTGTTCTTCAAAATTCTCCTCTTTTTGTCAGTGAAGGCGCTAGGGATGAGTGAGGGAGGGTGCCCACCCAACCAAACATTTTCCTGCCTTTTGCTCTCCCTAAAAGAACAATTAATATATTTAAAATTTAATAAATCTTGCGCAAATTACTAACAGTAGTGTTTTATTTATTATTTTATAAGTCCTGCATTTATTAATGATTCAACATATTCACACTTCTGCTTTGATACTGCATATACTTAATGACAATAGCTCCGTAGAACTAATCAAACAAGCGTCTGACTTCAGTTTAACATTCTGCCATTATATTCTATTAGTGTGAGTATAGTATTGTAGTAAGTGCAGTTTTAGTTGTTATGGTGGATCCTAATAAACAGTCTGCCAGTGATTTTTTTCATTTCACTTCTAGCAAAAAAAGCAAAGTGTAGTGATGATGATAATGAAACTGACTGTGGCAATGCAAAACTTGATCACGAATCAATCTTTCGGGAAGAGGGTGCGATTGCTGTGCAAAAGGTGATAAATCTAATACATTCGTAAGTGAAAGTATCAGTTCAGTTGTACTCAGTGCTGTTATGGTAATTCTTTTCCTGGCCATACGCCCCACCCCTTGTTTTCTCCCTTCAAATATATTTTACTCTCCTCTATCTATCTCTCCGACTGTCATTTAATTATTTTTTTTAATATTAAAGAAGAAGTAAAGAAATTGTTTTGCTTTACATTTTAATTGTACAACAAGCTAGATTTAAAGAATACAACATGTAGCACCACCGTAGATGCACACTTGTCTCAATGAATCTTGGAGTGTGTATTTGTAGCACTTCTTGTTTTTCAACCATTATTTTATATAATTCTGGATTCCAGTGCTGCAGAGGTGGACAATTTTTGTTTATTAACATCAAACAAAATACATTAGGAACAGAAAGAGATGATCTAAGATCTGTACAGATCTCCGCGTACAAAACTTAGGCACCCATATGCCGTATGGCTCCATGCAGACAAAATTTTCTTTTCCCCAAACGATTAATTAAAAAAATTATAGGTTCCCATACAATGTATGACCTCCATGAGGGAATATTTCTACTTCAGTAAACGATGGTCTGTGACAGTTTGTTCCTAAAACTGTATCTTAGGACCTGTTATGCTAAGGATTTCAGAAGTTTTCAATCTGAATGATATTAATTACCTATTTCCTTGGCTTGAATACAATATAAAGCGTGATGTAGCATTCTGTTTTCCTTGTACCTTATATTCCTTTCGAAAGAGGGCAGATCAGGTGAAAAGGATGTCGGTTTAGGAAACATGCAAATAAGTTTAGTGTAGTACATAAGACGTCTGTAGTTTCTTGGGGTTTGTACAGCGAAATGAAAAGAAAAGGTAGTACGGTTTCTATACATCTTGATTTCACAACTTTTAACACTATATCACTTCGGAATATAACAAAACAAACAAAAGTTGACAACAAACACACATTCAAAATGTACAGAAAATCCACAACAACACACATACACAACACATCCAATCACCCAACACAACACTAACAAGTTGCATTCCGAACAATGGTACACAGACTAACTTACTCAACATACCAGTGAGCCAATGAGAAAATTTACCTGAGTCAAGGCTGAGTTACATAATTATACCAACTAGTGTAATTATCAGGAGAGATGCACGACTATTTGTGATTAAATCTGGTAATTCATCTCTTTCACAGCCCAGACTATTTTTCAGACTCTTAATTATTATGAGTATTTCTTCCTGAGATACCGGTACTGAAATTAAAAAGATACCGGTAGTAATATTGTTTCTTAAATGTTGTAATGATGATTGTCGATTGTGATTATATATCTGTGACATTTGTGATTGTGCTACGTTTGCAAAATATTTATTGAATAAATCAGCAACATCGTGGAGACTTTTAAATGTCTGATCATTCTTTAGTAATGCAATTCTGTTGTTTATGTTGTCAGTTTTTTTTCCTGCTTCTCTTTTTTACTACTTCCCAAGTAGCTTTCCTTTGTTTCGAGGATTTGTGATGGAGTTTCTGTGGAATTGTAATATTTTCCTGTAGGTAACTTTCTTCAGTGCTGGTACTGTTTGATTTGTAGTATTGTTTTAGGTTATCATCGTCTGAAGTTTCATAAAGTTCGTACAATTCCCTTTTCCTTTTACAGATATAATGATTCCTTTTTTGATCAGTTTTTGGGTTTATTGTATACAGTTGTTATTTGGTCAACTGTCCAAGACAGGTCTGAACCTCACAAGTGATACAGGAAGGCATCACTTATAAGGCAACTACGCCAGGAGATAATGGGGTAGGGTGGCCAGTTCCTTTCCCTCCTTCATTGCATACATGGATGACTAGTAACATATTACACTAATCAGACTTCAGATGTATACAAACAATAATTGTTCTTCCTCTGACAGGACATTGTCAAGTGAGATGTACCAGTACTGCCTGATAATAATTATGCATATCACCCAGAACCTCAATCAGAGGTTTTTTTTTTTTTCACTGGAAATGCTATGTTGAAATAATGTAGTATCACAGTCTAGTATATATAAACATGAAGCTCAATACGTAGTAAATATGCATCCATAGATAGTTGTTAACCACTAGAATCGCTACTATCGTCTCATCACAGACAATGCGAAATAGTACCTGCAGAATCTATTGTTCCTAGTACCCTCGCAACTCAAGCTTAGTGACTGTATATACCGGTACTAGACTGTGGTGGTATGATGGTTGTGAACTCTGTGGATTTCATGTGAACATCTGTTTTTATTGATTATGTCAGACCAGTTTTCGTTGTCGATCATTCATTTAAAATATCAGTATTTTATATCTCCCTCATTAAATTGACTTTTTGTAGTTTACCATGTTACTAATTTTGAATTCTGGATTTTCATGTTCTTGTATAAGGAGGAGAACTGTATTGTGCTCTGAGATTCCTATCTTTAACTTCTCTGATGTAAACTTAAAACAGCCTCTGTCAATTATCAATTAATCTAGTCACGGTTTTGATGTAGGAGTTATTCTGTTTGGGGTACCTGTTAAATCATACGAGTTTATTAGTGATCTAAATTCAGATACTGTGTCGTGATTAGCTGAAAAGTATATATTGAAGTCATCACATACAATAATTATTGGTTTGTTTTTATTTTTCAAGGAATTAAGAAGAATATCTGATGATTAGGCTATATAGATGCAAATTACTGTAATGCTAACGTTTTCATCTTTTGTTTCACATACATGTTCGAACGTTTTTCTTGGTCCTTAGGTTAAGTTTAGATTTAAGACCTCTCCTGGCACTACATTATCATAATCATCCTATCACATCATCGAGGTAATGTAACTCTGCCTTCCAGGCGCCCCAACCTCAGAAGTGGGTTACAATTAAGCCACAGCCAGGAGAGAAGACCAGAAATGTCGAAAAGACAACCTGGTGGCATTGGATTAAAAAAAAAAAATAAAAAATAAGAAATAAAATAAAAAAAATGTTTTTCTTGCTCCAGATATGTCTGAGTTTTTATGTAATACTAACTGATTATTAAAAATATTGCTGGGCCTCCATTCTCGTAGATTGTGCAACAGAAATGTGCTGAAAGTTTAAAATTTTGAATATGATAGGAATTAATTTTTTCTTAACCGGTATTCCATACAAGTCAAAATATCCAGATCCTGTAATTCATCATTCTAGTTCATAAATTTTATGTCTCTGACATTGGAAATTTTGTTGCAATACCGACAGTGTACAAGCTTTATTTATTTTACCATGTAATTGTCCTAAAATTACTTACCTTGAGAGATTTCGTCGTCTTCTTCTTCTTCTTCTTCTTCTTCTTCTTCTTCTTCTTCTTCTTCTTCTTCGGGTTCTGCTGATGAATAAAAATCTTGGAAATGACTTTGAGTCTTTATCACTCGTGAAGTTCTCAATGATGATGCATCATTTGCTTGTGTCTGTTTATGGTCGTTCTGTTGTGAATATTCACTGCATTTCCATGGAAGAGTAACACAGTTTTTTGTTGACTCAATTTCTCTTTGATGACTGTCGATATTTCCTTTGCTGTTGCTTCTTCTCCTGTCTTGTAATGTGATCTCTGCTTAAACCTGGCTGTATTATGTTGACAAGTCTCCCATTGAAATTTGAAAGTTCATTACTAACACATGAAGCTTCACTGAGATCATACTTGTGAGGGTAGCCATTATGATGATTTTGGTTTGGAAACTAATGATTGCTGTTAAGGGGTTAATACACCTTCCACTATAAAAAATTTGTGTGTTTTATAAATTTTATTCCTTAAACCTTAAGCCCTATTTCCATGAAATGTTATGCTTAATGCCTAAAATTTCTCTTCAATCTAAAAAGAAATGCCTACATAAAAAGCTTTTGAAATTGAGAATTAAATTTTTTTTTTTTTTTTTTTCACGATTTTGTACCACACTGCTTTTTTAAAAATAACTCCCAAAATGTTTAATACTTTTTAGTAATTATTTTTTATGCCTTAAGATAACGTTTACACTAATAATAAGGAGAATTGCGCACAAATGTGCATTAGTTTTGGGCTCTGCTGTATTCCAGCAGCGATTTTCTCTTTAAACACTCACTGAAGTGGTATCTTGCACATGGTTTGTCACACAGTTTACACACGCATTCCGGTGATGGGTCGTGATAGTTTGCCCTTCTGCAGAGTTTGTGGTGATACCCATGCACTGCCAGTCTCGTCACTGCACTGCGGATCTTGTTGTTTGGTCCAGTCCAGCTCCGATCGGTCATCGCGTCTGTTGCGTAGAAGTCGTTAGGTAGTTAATTTCTTTTCTGTTGTCTTTCCTCTTTCAGTGCTGCTTCTTATTTGGTAGCTGGTAGTAGAAACTTGGTGCTTAGATTTTCTACAAGGAAAGTTTCGCGTGCTACCTCATATTCTAGTCTAGATGGTGAGAATTTTGAGATCTCTATTGCGGCTTTTAGGAATCTTGTTTTCACTTTTTCTAAAGCCTTTAGATCCCTGTAGCTAAGGCTAGTCCATGTGATATGCATTCCATATGTTAAGATGGGGAGCACTTTTGCTTCAAATAATTTCATGGCTGTTTCAAGTGACAGTTGTGTGATATTCTGTATGTCATGGATAGCTATTATTGCTGCTGTCACTCTTTCTTTCGTGCGTATTTTGAAGGATCTTGCTGTTGTTTGGAGTGTTTATATTAATAAGCCCTAATTCAATTGTTAAAATATCTGTCTGCACTTTAAGAGGAAAAAATTTTTTTCTTCATACCTATTTTTAAATTTTCTTAAAATTTTTCATTGATTTTTTGTTTCTAAATTTATATTAAAGATAGGGTAAAGATTGAGCTACAGTTTATTGATCTTACTAAGAAAAAAGGCCATGGAAAATTTCATGCAACTGTCTAAAAAAGTGTGGAAGATAATGATTTAAACAGCTTTGACAAATGCAGTTTTGAGAAAATGAGCAATAAACTTACAGATTGCTGGCTGTTATTGTGTTTACATGGCAGGACATTGTAAAACCCTTCTGTATCTAGTTTAACTAGACTGTGAATTAAGACTTTGTAGTACTATTCAGATTTTTTTTTTTTTGACATGTTCCATATTCTAGCTGTGAAGCAATGAATGAATACCACGGAATGTAAATAAATACAATACAATACAATCTATAACTTAGTTTTTTACCTAGATACCGGTATCTTAAAATTTCTTTCACAGATATAAACCTAAAAGTTAATATTAAATTACTATTAAAAATGAAAAATGCATTTTTTTGCCGTCGAGAAACTGTTGAGAAAATAGAAATAAGCTTACTGAGCTGGTATTGTATTTGCATGACAGGACATTTTAATGCATTACTTGGTCAATTTTATAGCTATATCTAAAAATTTCTTCCACAGGTATAAAGCTAAAAGTGCACATTAAATTACTATAAGAAAAAATGAAAAATCAATGTTTTGCCCCTCGAAGGTATATGTAACCCCTTAAATAACTAGAAAATGTTAAGATGGTAACTTTTTTTAGGTAGCCTATACAAGTGGACAGTTCACTCAAATGGGAGGTTCCATTTCATTTAATTACACATATAAAGTGAAGCTAAGTATGAATGTTGGATTACACAAGGTAATATTGTATTACAATATAAATTAATATGTATTAGGTAACATGTCGACTTTGGCTACAAAGCCCTTCCTGAAGCTTTCAGCTCCACCCTTAAAATGTCTGATATCCCTGATCCCTGTTGGATGCATGGCAATGGTAGTACACGCAATTCATTCAGTCTCTAGGCGTGTGTGGCAATGTCCTATCCAGACAGTATTTTAATCATTTACAATTTTAATGTCTTCTCTTGGAAAAATATTCAATTCGCACCCTGAGGAAAAAGTTGGTTGAGAAACATTTGTGCTTGAGTCGGTCTTGAACTGTATTAAAATAGAGCTGCTTTGTTAACACACCAGTTGTGCTGTTGACCCATTGTTCATTCCACATTTCTGTAGCTTTACTTTTGCTAACCTTCTTGATATAAGAATGGACATTTCTTGTAGTTACATTCTGTGTATTCTAAGTTGGTGATTGCTGTTGTTTTGGCAAGTTCAACACATTCAGTGATATGTTTGTCTACATGATCCTGCAGTCGACCTGGTTGGCGAGTTGGTATAGCGCTGGCCTTCTATGCCCAAGGTTGCGGGTTCGATCCCGGGCCAGGTCGATGGCATTTAAGTGTGCTTAAATGCTACAGGCTCATGTCAGTACATTTACTAGCATGTAAAAGAACTCCTGCGGGACAAAATTCCGGCACATCCGGCGACACTGATATAACCTCTGCAGTTGCGAGCGTCGTTAAATAAAACATAACATTTGATCCTGCATCCATCCCATACAGATGTGATATTATGTGTTCTCTCTGATTAATTCCCGGATACCCACAGCCATTGTGTTCAGGCAGTGCTTGTTTTTTCATCTCGGTTGATATAAGGTACAAATTTAAAAGTCTTCTACCTTCTTACTTCTGAACACAAGCTTCTAGCTGCATACTAGGTTAGGCCATTGCATGAATATATGGAGAAAATTATTTTTTTAAATTTCAGAGATGCACCCCTTCTATGTTGTTTCACTTGATAAAATATGAGTATATACCAAGTTTTAGGTAATTTGGTCATGTTTTGACCCCCGCCCAACTTGTCTGACTAACAAGACATTCTTTTCTTATAGTAAAATAATGAGAAAATATAATATTAAATGGTTCTCTTTTAATGCAGTTCATTATACGATACTATAAATCCAAATATATAGTAATTAACAAATTTTGTAATTAAATCTTGCCCTCAGCTATATAATATTCACATCAAATGACTATATTTACTGAATTTAAGATTTGTTAGAAGCTGCAGTTAACATCTTTAATGTCTCTCTTTTTATAGTTGGGAATTTGTTTGTATGATATTCAACCACTTGCAATAAGTATTGTTTTTGAGTTTCGTCATTGGTAACACCAGTTGAGAAGTCTTGAATCACCTTCATGGCCCGTTCAGATCATTCACCACTTTGACACGCCGTACGTATGCCTCAGCTTCTTGATAATTGGGATCAAGATGCCATTGGCTAACGGATTTTCTAAGTCATTGGACCTCAACACCAATGCTGTGAAACAAGAACCGCGATTTAGAGCCAATAAGAGGTGAGAGTTTCGTACTGTGGTTCAGGATTGGAAATGTTGGAATGCCCTTGTCAAATTCTTTTGGTCTCAGAAATCGAAATAATATCCGAGCAATTTGCTGCCATTCCGAATCAGTAACTCTGTTTGAAAATAGGGAGAACACTGCACACTCTTTGTTAAATAACACAAGTGTCTTTCTATGGCTTGTATGGTTGCATTAGCAACTTGAGGATCATATTTGCAGTATCTGATGAAGTCATGCCACAGCTTCAGATCATTGTAGACTGCATCGGTACCATTGGATAAAGAGAGCCATTTTTCAACATAGAATAGGCCTAGTGTATTGAATTTGTATAGTGCTTCTAATGTATTGATTATGATCTTGTCATATCCTGCTTGAGCACTGAAAGCAAACATCTTTGCTGGATACAAAATGGACGGCATCCATCGAGCATTGTGAGCTGCTCCAGGTTTTAGCCAGTGTATTCCTCGTTCAGGTGTTTCTCCCAGAATTAACATCAGCTCAGAACACTCCCGATAATCAGCAGAAAGTATTCTCTTCAGTGATTGAATTGTATTTTTCATTATGAGTTTGTGACCTGTCCTTGATTTGTATGGTCTTAAAATCTTCTTCTGTATTGATAGTTTTCCAAATAGAGTCCCTGAATTGAATGAAATTGTCATTTTCAGGACCTGATGTTTCACCAAACAATGTCTTGTGAACTGAACACAAGATTCTCTCAAAAATGTGATGTCGACAAGCAAACATAAACAATTTTTGGTGTGTGGATAAGCTTCAGGGCTTCTACCGCGTTGTCTTGGTGTTAATGGCTGACGTTTCGATCGCTGTGTTGTGGCCATCTTCAGAGCAGTTGTTGGATAAGGAAATAGTCTGCCAGCTATTATATATATAGTAGTCTCGATGGGGGGAGTACTTGCTGTGATAGGTCGTAGGTTCTCCTTCTGGCATCTGCTTGGTCCTACGTGGTCCAATCCAGACAGACTCCAACCGGATTGGACCACGTAGGACCAAGCAGATGCCAGAAGGAGAACCTACGACCTATCACAGCAAGTACTCTCCCCATCGAGACTACTATATATATAATAGCCGGCAGACTATTTCCTTATCCAACAACTGCTCTGAAGATGGCCACAACACAGCGGTCGAAACGTCAGCCAATAACACCAAGACAACGCGGTAGAAGCCCTGAAGCTTATCCACACACCATTTATACCAGCTGCGGAAGCCTACGCGAACAATAAACAATTTTTGTCCAGTAATTTTTCGAGCTGTACACATACTCTGATTTTCCATCCTGAGTTTGAAACTGTAGTGTCAAAAACTAGGGATCTCACGTTATCAGAGAGCTCCCATTCATTTGTAAGACTAAGTCAGTCTTTTTATATTTTCTCTTTTACTGAGTTTTTGTTTGGAATGTCCAGCTCTCATAGGCATCGTAGGAATATAAGACAGTTCCCAAAATTCTTCAGTCTTCAAAATAACATATACCAATTTAATAACATCATCTCTCTTATCTTTCTACATTGGTCCACGATTAAGGAAAAGAAAGAAACGAAGCACATCCACATTGGAAGGTAGTTGAGATTCTTCTTTCGGTGTCAAATCTTGTAGTAAATTCCCTATGAGCAACATTTTTGAACCTTTTCCATCATCTTTTCTAAGTACTGGATGGTTTGGTGAGGACAAAAGGGGACAAATCATTCCTTCAGGCGACTTCTTTTCCATATTTTCATTCATTGTTAGTTACAACTTGTAAAAGAGAAAGGCAATCAGTTTTTACCTTATAGCAAAAGTTATTATTGAGGTGGGCGGGGTCAAAATATGACCTAAACACCTGAAAATTTGTACACAAGTATGTTTCAATAATCGTAATAACATGGTGGGGGTGCACTTAGGAAATTTAAGAAAAAAATTTTTTGCAATGCCCTAATATTAGGTTGCTAATTGCACTATATCCCTTATATACTTTTCAATCAGTGTTCAGTATTTATAATTAATTTTGTTAAGATGATCTCAGATATATGTATGCTAATATCAATTTAGTTTTGATTTTAAAGCATTTCTAGCTTTATTTTTTGTTCGACATTCTAAGAGAAGGTGTTTCAGGATTTCTTCCCTTGCTATTACATATTGTCACTGCCTGCTGGATTGCACCCTACGTCTTCTTACACTGCCTGCTCAATCAACATTTATGTGCAATAGCTTCTAGGTAGCAGGTAGTGCACACTGCTATTAGGGATAATGTTAATAGCAGTGTGTACTAGTGAAAAAATAACTTTGATTGAGCAGACAGTTTATGCAACCATAGGATGCAGTTCAGCAGGCAGTGCATATTGTGCATACAGGAGAAGTTGTCAGATGAAACCGATAAAGATAGGCTTTTGTTACATCATATCCAGTTCTCATTTTTGTGACAGAAGTAGGAATTTTATGGAAAAGTTTTCCCTCTGTATATTTTCTATTTAGGGGAGAGTTGGCCAAAACAAGATAGTTAGTGCAAAATAGCTAATATCTTCGAGATCACTGAGAGGAATAGGAAACAATTATTATTAATTGATGAACTAGTGGACTTACTCGTGTTAAATATGTAATATTTGTCCGGCTTACAGCTGTTTCAGTGCTTCACGCACGATCATCAGAGCCTACTAGATCGCAGCGTCATCTCGAAGTTCTCTGCCTGTTAGGAGGGTGTGTTTCGTATACGAAATATACAAACACACTAAAACACACCCCGATCAAATCCTCAACACAAAGATCAATTTCAGTACACACACACTATTCGACTCCACACTTCAACACCTTCCAACAATAAAACACACCCTCGTAACAGGCAGAGAAGTTCGAGATGACGCTGCGATCTAGTAGGCTCTGATGATGGTGTGTGAAGCACTGAAACAACTGTAAGCCGGACAAATATTACATATTTAACACGAGTAAGTCCACTAGTCCATCAATTAATTATATTGAAGTGTTAAAAGTGGTGTACGCAAGATTCAAAATGGAAACAATTATTGTTTTTGAGTCCTTTGAGAAATTTATTTTAACAAGTGATTTGTAAATGCTCTGTACCACAATGCTTAAGAGGAAAATAATGTTTATTGAAAGTTTTTCAAGTGTCCCGTTTTGCCAAACTGGTTAGATAAAACGGGATAGTTACATAAATCAATTGAAATTGTTGTAATATTAATGAATAAGTCACAAAAATTGCACACAAAACATGAGTATGAACAAAACAAATCATTTCTATGTCAATTTATACATTATATTGCTATTAATTATTATAAATATTAGGTCTATAATTATTCAAATTGAGAAATGTCCATTTACAAAATCTTCTGGATCTATGCCACTACACTCCTCGTGAGTCCACTCTTGGCGCTGGGCACACAGGCTTCACCCCTCTTCCGATTTTGAATTTGGATAGAGGTCGTTGCAATAAATACATGCTGTGTGGTATCTCGTTTTCCTCTTCCTCAGAGCTGTTTAAGTGATCAGTGGACCTAACTTTTCTTGAATAGCTTTTCGACTTTTTGTTTTCCAAAGAAAACTTATTGCCACACTTGGGCCTACTGCCGATTTCTTAGAGTTTAATTTATTTACCATTTTCTTGCCTTGTTTCCATAGCTACTACAAGCTCATTCTTGTAAGGTGAAGAGGTCAATATTGCTGCCTTGCCTCGTCTTCTATCATTATTTGTTGGTCATACCTTATACCGAGCTTGGGGAATTTTCATAACAAGATACTATTCCGTTTTGGCCAACTGTGTGGTATCTCGTTTTGTCAGACCACACGTTGAAATTTAAAATATGAAGCACCAATAGTTACGAAGAAAGATATCGAATTTAACTGAACTACAATTGAGGACTAATAACTATAGATTTATTTCAAACACTTACCTATTGACTGTTGAAGTTAAATGCCTCGTTATGAACACCTTAAAATGAAGGAAATATTTTAGGAAACACGATTCACACTACACACACACATGAGGGAATTCTCTCCCTAGTGAAGAGTTTGTGTATAGGAAGGAAATACATATCTCATTTGAGAGGTGGCAGTATTTTCCTACGAAATAAATGTGGTACTGTATCCTGTTTTGCTGTACCATCTTGTTTTAGCCAACTCTCCCCTAACGGTACTAAATAGATGTGGACCTATGATTGCTCTTTTCTATTTTTCTCACCATATGGATCGTATGCAGAGACTAAGAGGAAGGCGGAAAATAGGAAAGATTGGAGATTGCTGGATCTATAACGAAAGTCCTGCCCTTGGGCAGAAAATTAATAAATGAATGTACCAATGACTTATATTTTAAATATACAATTACATCATTCTTCAAAACTTGATTTCTCTTCAGATATAGATCTTTGCAATTTTGTCTGCTTCCTCTTTGCATATACAGAAATGACTTGGATTCCATTAAAATATTATGTTTTTATTCTTGATTTTATTTACTTATTTATTTAATTCTGAAGTACTAACCGATGAGTGTGAGAATGTTAATGCCTATAAAACTGACAGAGTCTGCTAGTCATGGTTAAAATCAAACTTTCTACATTATCAAATTTCTGCATTTAGATTGGCAACAGGCCATGACTGTTTGGCCAAACACCTGAATAGAATTGGAATATATCAGTCCCCTAACTGCCCATTGTGCAACTCAAACCAAGAAATGGATTCGGAACACCTCAAAATCTGTGCTTCAGTGGCTGACCATGATAATATCTTTGAAAAAATATTGGAGTGCAAGAGGTCAAATGACTTTGTCAAACGTCTGGCATTAGAAAACAACAATAAGAACATTATCAAATTTAATTAATTGATTAACTAGTGGACTTACTCGTGTTAATTATATTCAAGTGTTAAAAGTAGTGTACGCAAGATTCAAAATGGATTATCAAATTTAGGTGGCTGTACTGTATATAGACTAGATCTAATAATCTCACTTTTAGGGATGGATTTGAATTGGAAAAATCAAACCATTTTCTATCGATAGCAATTTTAATAAATGTAAAATTCTCATCAAGTATAATAATCTAGCATTAGCTGATATTTCTAAACACTATTGGGAAGACCAAGATTTCAATAAAAAAATAAAGACATTAAACAATTTGTGATTGGAAGAAGACCTGTAGAGGTCTACAAATGGAGCATAATGGAAGTTTGCGTTACAGGTGGTTTTGGTCTCTCCTTTTAGGTCGCGAATCTTTTCGGTCATACGACATTTCGGCCAATACGACATATCGATCAATACGACATTATGGTACAGTGATACTCGAGTAATGCGACGTTTCGGTATCACAAACATAATGATCATCTGATTGTCTTGGCTGTATATTAGCAGTGTTCATCATTCGATTATATTGTCTGTATCCTATCGAAGTACATCCATCATTCGCATTCGGTTTAGAATCACTTTAATTCTCAGTTCGTCATTACTTTGATAAAATCTTGAGTTATAACAGAATTACTATAGTGAAAGTGGCACGAATAATTCAGTCCACGAAAAACAAACCAATGCCTGTATTAAATTAATTCTGTTATCTATTTCACACGTGCAACGAACAGAAAACCCTTCGTTATTGGTGTTGTGAGGACAGGGAAACATGTATACCTTATTTTTTTTTCATGGAGTGCAGTTTCATAGAAAAGACTTTGCCGACAGACCTTCTACTGCCCACTACTAATTGGTTGTCATAAATAAATGTCTTCCTTACTGTGACGGAAATCTTGTCTTCTCCTGTTAGTAACCAATCACAACCTTCGTTCAGAAGAATTGACAGGCTCCCGTCAAATCCACGTGGAGGCAGAGTTGTCGCATCTTTTCCGAAGTCCAAGAATCCCATCAGTTTCACTGCATAATTTCGATTGTGGCAACTGTGCACTGTTGGGACAAGGGGACAGGATGGAATTGTCAGAGTTGTTTGTGTAGGAAGTCATAAATCTGTAAGTGGGTGTTCAAAGGAGCCACCGAACTGCACTCCTTGAAATAAAATAAGGTATACAGCAAGATGTACTACTGCATAGATATATTCATTGATGGAACAGGGAAACAGTCTTCCTTCGGAGGTGAACATTGAAGAAACTGGTAGTGAAGACGATCGCAAATAACTTGCACTTATGCCACAAAAATTCTATGTAGGCTATTCATACTACAAAAATAAAATGCAATAAAAGAAATTCCCCCCCCCCCCCGAAAAAATGAGATACCGATTTCAGTGACCCTAATGATTGACCGAAAAATCTTGACCCAAATGCGTGAGTGACCTAAAAATTCCGACCAATATCCAGTGACCGAAATACAACAATGAGCGAAAAAAACGTGACGCAAATGCCCGAGACCAATATATATATGCTGGGTAACTTTCGGTGCTGGACCCCGGACTCATTTCACCGGCATTATCATCTTTATCTCATTCAGACGCTAAATAACCTAGATGTTGATACAGCGTCGTAAAATAACCCAATAAAATAAAAAAATAAAACAATATATATATATATATATATAGTGTGTTATTAAATAAGTATATAATAAATTTTCAATCTTAAGACATATCAACTTGCAAATGTTTATTTGTTATTTAATAAGATATATGAACGTTTTCGCCGTTTGGGGCATCTTCAGATATAACAAAAACATATAATCCGAACCTATAATAATAATAAATTATGCATATAACAAGAATAAAGAACAATGTATGTATGCAATGCATGAGATTCATGAGCTTTATGTAAAATGTGAAATAATACAGGATAATTGTTGATATAATCTTTAGATTTGAAATTGAATTGAACGGATATTTTATGCATATAGCTCATGTTACTTAACTTACGATTTATCTACTACGAAAATCATCGTATACTCTACGACATCCATAACCAACGAGCATTCATTGCAAATATATCTCAACAAATCTGATTGCACGTAACAGTCATTTATAATCAATAAGATGTCATCAACTCAGATAATAAATTGAAATAGTAATCTCCGACATAAAATAACATTTAGTTCATTAGCGAACGTTTTTCAGTAAGTAGTCTTATAATAATTATCTGTGTCTCTATATAATAACTTGCATATATTTTGTACTTATTATTATTTCTCCATCTCAATTTTCAGATGAAATACATACATAACACACGAACATCATCTACGCAAATTATCGTATACCCTACGACAATCCTCAACTAATGACTATTCTTAAAATCTATTTTATCAATCATCATCAGGGAACGGATTTATATGGACTAAAAATATATGAAATATGTAAATATATATGTAGTTATTTTTACCAAAATATGGAATTAAATATGGATTTTTACCAAAATATGGAATTAAATATGGACTTAAAATTATAAAAAAATGACTATGTACGTTAAATATTGGTACATTTTAATCAAACTAAACAAAAATATAATGGACGTACCTTATCTTCCAATGTAGTTTCAACAAAACACAATTTTTATTGTCTGTTACCATAACAATAGGTTACAAACATTTCTTTCAAGTGCTGAAAAGTGAATCTTCTTCTATTGTCTCTGAGGATAGATTTATACTGACTAAAAGAGCGTTCGACGTCACAAGAAGTAACTGGTACATAATTCAATTTCACAATGTCTGCTGGGGATAAGTCCAAGTTAATCTTCACTGTTGATTCACCACTCATCACAGCAACAACCTTTGTAGTTCTTCATATCCAGGGTTTTTGAAAGTACAGTGTCCACCTTAGCTCTTACTGCATCTGCAACTTTACCTCTACCACGATTCAGTTGTTCCACAGTACTATTTATAATTTCAAAACTTTCAGATAGTGAAAGGTGCCTATTTTGGAGACTTTTGAGCGTTTTTATGATGCATGAAAATGTATGCTGAATGTGAGCTAAGTCATTCTTCACACTTATGTCACAGGTAACTGTTTTCGCAGTATCAATTGAGACTGCATCTTCAGAGTCCAATGCAAGGAGAACATTGTTAATAGAGTCTATATGTTCGGCATAATATTCAACTGCACTTCTAGCCATGTACCCCATCTAGTTAAAATTGGCTTTGGTGGCAATGGAATTTCAGGGTACATTTCTTTCAACACGTTAACTCTACTGGGAGCTTTGAGAAATACTTTTTCACTGATGAAATCAACAAATCTACTTTAGGGAAATTGTCTCTGACCACTTCTGCCACACGATGAAATGCATGCGCCACACAAGTAAAATGAGTCAATTTAGGATATACAACAGATAATGCTTGTCCAGCTTTGACCATATAAGGGGCAGCATCGCTAATAAAGAATAACACATTATCGTACATAATACCCTTTGGCCACAGGATACCCATAGCTTCGTTGAACAGTTTAACTATAGTTTTGTTATTGCACTTTTCTAGAACATCACAATGTAAAAGAATTCGTTCAGAATATTGTTCACTTAACAAACCGATAACTACATTACCAACAAGTCTACCTTCTTTGTCGGGAGTCTCATCAATGGAAACCCAAATTGAACTATCTTTAATTTCATCTCTTATCTTCTGTATTGTCTCATCGTAGATGGATGGAGCATACGTCTTCCTAAGTGTTGACTCATCCGGGATTGTATGTTGAGTATATTTTTCAAGGAATTCCCTGAAGACCTTATTCTTTAGTTTGTAGAGAGGAATATCAGCAGAGATGAGAGAACGGCACAGGTCGATGTTAAACTCAGATCTTACATTCGATGTTGTTGGTTGTGTTAAAAACAATTGTCTCTGCTTGGAATTTAGTTGTTTGTTGGCCTGATGTTTACTAGTTGTAATGTGTTGTTGCACCAGGAACTTTTGTGTAGATGATACTGCACACTGACACAAATTACAAAATAATATTTTATTGTCAGTTGATAAACCATCTTCTTTAAATTCTGAAATGTAACTTGTTAGTTTTGATTTTAAATTGACTGAATGACGTACTTTTGGCATATTTACCGTCTTTATAGTATGATTTACAAAACTGAACCTATGTGTACTCTGACTGGCATTTAACTGTTGAGCTGCACAACTGAAGTCTGTTAAAAATTTTAAATTAAATTAATACAGTTTTGTAACTTACTTTCCCATTGTTGATAGGACTGCTAATTTTCAAATAACTCTGATGTTAAAGGGATTACTGAACATGTGTTTAAATCTCTATTGTTGAAATGTATTTTTAAAAGTTAATGGAATTTTGTTTTGTTTTATTGTTAAACCTAATATAATATGGACTGTTTTATATGAAATATGGAAAATATATGGAAATTAACGAAAATATGTACTAAACTCTAAAATATGGAAAAATATGGAAAATAAAAGTAGGATTTTCAACCCTACACATTGTGAAACATAAAGATAATGCAAAATATAAATTATATTAGCTTTATAAGTAAATATGTATTTACATATAAATCCTTTCCCTGATCATCATTATAAATTTGAACATTATTGACAAATTTTAATCATAATTGTATATTTTATTTGTAACATGAGCTATATGTATAAAATATCCGTCCAATTCAATTTCAAATCTAAATATTATATCAACAATTATCCTGTATTATTTCACATTTTATATAAAGCTCATGAATCTCATGCATCGCATACATACATTGTTCTTTATTCTTTGTTATTTGCATAATTTACTATTATAGGTCCAGATTATATGTTTTATGTTATATCTGAAGATGCCCAAACGGCGAAAACGTTCATATATCTTATTAAATAGCAAATAAACATTTGCAAGTTGATATGTCTTAAGATTGAAAATTTATGATATACTTATTTAATAATTCACTAGGCATATTGAAATATAAAAATGAATTGTAAAATATATATGTGACCCATACGTACATTGACCGAAAAACATTGACCAAAGTCGCTGAGAATCGGAAGTTTGTCAATTCAGCAGGGAAGAGCTTCCATAGCTTGGAGAGATGTAGATGATGATGATGATGATGATGATGATGATGATGATGATAATTATAATAATCTAGCACTAAAATTCTTGGTTTCTGGTTTTCTGAATCTCTTGATAAAAAATAATATAATTATATAATGTATTGCCTATAGTACTCTATAGCCTTAAGTTAAATATGTCGCTTGAACATTTTAGGTTGAGTAATAAGAATAGATGAAATATAACGCTATCTCTGCTTACAGCCAATTATTTTGCAAAGTGTTTTATACTACTACTGCGAATCTATTCGAATACAGAGTTAGAACTAAATCATCCTAACATTTGATTTCAATGGTAAATTCTAGGCACAACGTTCAACTCCGTCTTTGAAACGAATGAAATATGATCTTTTACAACTCCCCAGCTCTTACATGCTTCGCGTATTGTTAGAATCTTCTTTCAAACAGAATAGCGGAGTATTGAATTCCAGTTCTCGACCGATGGTCAATACTTTTAAAATTGCTATTAAGAGGCACATATTTTCCGAACGCAGACCAATAAGTGGTTCTATAAAATAGTGTTTTCAACGCGCAACACCCCCACCCTCCGTGTCTGGAGCAGAGCGTCGATCTTATATTGTATCTTCGGAGTTGCACGACCTTCCACCCTAATCGGATCACCTCAAAATTTGGTACGCAAATTTCTTGGCAAGATATTCTCCTCCTTTGTCTGGGCCGCCCTTCTTCCATCGCTCAGAATACCAAATCGATAGGTTCCATGTGCCTCGGCGAGCAGGTGTATTGGCAAAAAATAATTTCTCAACACAGAAACGAAGTTAGTACGCTAGAACGCGGAATATGTTACAGGACGCATATAATAAACGCAGCTAGGTGTATAATGCGCGACTTGGATGAAGATCTCGAAAAATTCTCAAGCTGACAGACCGGAATTCTATTCCCGCCTGATGAATATTTTATCATCTTTATCTCGTACAGATAAACTGCGCAGAGAATGCAGGAAGAAAATGACAACTACCTGTATCTTGCGGGTGGGAAAACGAGAATGAAGATGAAAGTATCTTCTTAGCACTGACTGTTGAGGTTGATGGGTTAAATTTATATTTTCTACCATTTTTAAGGTAGAGACTTCAGATTTTGTACACACCATCCCATTATTATAACTAATTTTGCATGTAAGTTTCATTCTAAAAGTTATAATATAATATAATAAAATTACTTACAAAAACACTCCCAAAAATAATATACACTTATGAAAAAAAAAAATAAATAAAAAATTATTGGATTAACAATATTTTCACCGTTAAAATTACACTAAATATAAACATTTACATAGAGATAAAAAAATTTTACAGGAGAAAAAGTTCGTCCAAAGGGCTGAACTCTGGAAGAGTACCCAAAACGGTCATTGCATTTCCGCGTTGAATAGCAATACTTAAGCGTTGACGCAAATAAGTAGTGCAACGGCGATCACCAGTAATGGAGATCAAAATTTGGCCGATTTGAGATACCAAAACTTTAGCGTCATGACTCCAAGGACCGAAGGTCTCCACAGCAAAGGGGACAAAGATATAATTGTCTAAAAGATGAGCATATTTATTGACTTTCTTTTTTACGGTTAATTCAGCAGCAGATGCTGCGTGTCTGGAGGTATTCGGCAAGTGAGATGGAGCTAGTGTCAACGCAAGTGGAGTCCCAAATTAAAGATTTTCCTCTAGACCATGGAATTAAGGTAAGACCATCGGGTCGTTTACCATCTGCGCGACTAATACCTGGTGGTTCCAAAAGAGACGGGATGCCACAAGAAGTCAGAGATCTTGTAATGATATCATTGAGTGATATTTCATTCTTAGTTCACACGACAAAAAAATGATTTTCATACTCCATCGGCAAGTCTATCGTGCTACCAAAAAGAAGTGCGTTATATGGCAGTAAAAATTTTAATAGCCTTACTATCGATATAAAAAATGAAACTCAAAACATTTTTATTTTTTATTGGGTTATTTTACGACGCTGTATCAACATCTATGTTATTTAGCGTCTGAATGAAATGAAGGTGATAATGCTGGTGAAATGAGTCCGGGGTCCAGCACCGAAAGTTACCCAGCATTTGCTCGTATTGGATTGAGGGAAAACCTCGGAAAAAACCTCAACCAGGTAACTTGCCCCGACCGGGATTCGAACCCGGGCCACCTGGTTTCGCGGCCAGACGCGCTGACCGTTACTCCACAGGTGTGGACAACTCAAAACATAAAATTATTTAGGGCCAAATTAAAGAAGTACCTAATTTCTCACGCCTTCTATTCTGTAGATGAATTCATGACATTCAATAACACTTCATGAAATTAACACTAAAACTATGTGTGTAGGCCTACTAGTAGACTATATTGTAAATCTCGTCTGTATATATTTCATCTAGACTGTGACTACAAATTAAGATTTTATAATAGTATTAAGTTTTTTGACTTGTTCCATATTCTAGCTGTAAGCATGTATGAATATCATGGAATGTTAATAAATACAATACAATACAATTATAATTGAGCCGTTCAGAGGAGAAGTGGTGTAAGTCAATTTTGACTTACACCACTTTTGCTCTGAACGGCTTATATAAACTAGGCTAATGATTCGGTCGTTCGTTATTATACAAATTCAAATGACATCAATATATATTTAGCCTGTAAATGTATATACGAAGAACAGAGAGATTGAGAGAGAGAAAAAAAAACCAAGAGAAAGTAGGAATAATTGTATTTTGTATATTATTTATTTGAGCCGTTCAGAGCAAAAGTGGTGTAAGTCAAAATTGACTTACACCACTTCTGCTCTGAACGGCTCAATTATATGAACGATTTTGGAGTTATTCAAATAAAAATATATTTTCAAGATTTATCTCCTCTTACAAAATTTTAAGTTTTATGCATGACTTCTTTTACGACATATCCGATATAATTAAAAAAGAACTAAATATCCAGAATAAATTTACATCTATCAGAGGAAGAACAATAATTGTTTGCATACATCTTAAGTTTGATTAGTGTAATATGTAATTAGTCAGCGAGGTTTCGGTGCTTTTTCACACAAAGAATATTCACCCAAATGAAATTTGACCCAATAGATGTTTGACGCGCCGAAGAATGAACCCAAATAAATTGACCCAACAGAAAATTAGGAACAGATGCATTATATGGGCCACCCATCACACATTATACGCAAAAAAAGGTCAGCGGAAGTAATGGTTCGATTAGCGTTTTTAGTATTCGATATTCGATAAGCATTAAATGCTACCAAATTAAAAAATTAAATAAAAAGAATTTAAACAGTTTGTTATTAATGTGATTTTAGTCAGTTTGTATTATATTTTTGGTCCAGGGAAAATATATTTTACTATTACTGCCGTTATTTCCATTTTGAAGTAGTCAACAATATAAAACTGACTGTTAATTTAGTAGTTGGCAACATATTTTATGTCGATTATAACAACAATACATATGCGATAGCAACATTCATACCATTCAACTAATAAGGAGATTGGCCGCTATAATGCATCTGTTCGGAAAATTATAACAAAGAAAATTAACATAAAAGCCTATTATATTTTTTAGTTGATAATGCAATAATTTAGGTGGAAAGAAGTTTTGAATGATTTTTATACTACCTGGAAAACTTTAGACCTATTTTATTGCAGAAACCGAGTCTTGGATGGATTTCTTCAGATTTGAATGTTGTAACCATAGGCACGCAAATATTCAACGACACGTCCTTCGTCTTTGAATTCATCATACCTTTGTGAAATATTTTTCAGCCTTATATTTAAGCTTTTATATTTTGGTTTCTGTGGTTCTTTTACTCTTCGTCCTAGATCCAACTACTGGATCATTGTGTCCACATCGGATTACTCGTTTTTTAAATAATGTATAAGTTTGTATGTAGCGCGATATTTCTTACAATGTTCTGGAAGCAGTTATGCCATGCTTCTGTGTTGTTATTCGTGCGTGATTCATTTGATCTAGTTGCTTCGAACTGATCCCATAAGTGAAAATTTATACCTTCAAAATATTCATCTCAACTTAAGAATTTTGTAATAAAAGTATCACCACGGAAACGAATTTTGAATTGTTCGAAAGAATTTCAAAATATTCATATACATTTAAACATTTCGGAATACAAATGTTACCACGGAAACGAACTGCTAAAAATGTATTTACTATGAAATGAACTAAACTTTATCTCACTGGGTGAATTTTCCGTGAGTGAGAGTTAGAATGAAAATCGATGGGTGTTATCACTTTGGGCGAATTTTTTTTTAGTGAATTTTCTTTTTGGCCAGCTTCTATTGTGTGGACTACTCTGGTTCGGTCAGCGATATATGCAATAGAGAGGGAATGGAACTGTCCATTGTATCCCATTATCTCCTGGCTTAGATACCTTATGAGTGATGTCTTTATTGGTGTCACTTATGAGGTTGAAATCTGTCTTCGGACAGTTGACTAAACAAACGGTGGGAATTTTTTAAGTAATTATATGCAACTTTAAAATGTAAATTGTTTGTGTCCGCTAAATATGTTTTTTTATTTTATTAATTTCGGAACAGATGCATTATAGAACCCATCGATTATATTTTGTATATTTTCGATTATTATATCAAGTATGCCATCTTAACAATACTAAATACATAGTACTATAAACATGTATAATTTAATAAAACCAACAATAATGATATTAGTCACCTTTGTTATACAATATATTAAATTTTATTCAAAATAAAGTTAAAGAAACAAACCAAAGCTAAACTTTCAAACAATACAACGTTGGTATTAATACAACAATAAAATTAAGTTCATATTAGTCAACTTTATAATACATTATAAAATACTAATTCTACTCCATTTATACTGCATTTTTGGTCCAGGGAAAATACTAGTCTTTCACAAAAACACATTTTTACTAGTATTTTCCCTGGACCAAAGAATTAAAAACAAAATTGGTGTAAAATTAGCATTTTACCATGGACTTCACTGGAGATGTTCCGTTTCATCTTCTCCGTTATCCGAGTGATTTCACAAAGTGCTACGATACGGCGTTCCTGTGTCTATCATTCAATACCTTGTAATTTCCAATGATATCTCCACAGGAGTTCATCTCGTTTACTTTTAAATTTCTTCAGTCTCACCCCAGGATTGCATGTTTCGCAAAACATTTCACTCCTAAGTAAACCACATTCGCATAAAAAAACCATAAACATAGCCTACATGTCTTTATTCGTGGATAAAGCTACTAAAAAGTTTACAACTTATTTATAATTCCATAATTTCCATTTCGAGGGCTACATTTTTAAATCAAGAGGGAGAATTTGATCCACTTCTTTTTTATATTTAACTATAGCATTCGAAATTGCCGCCATGATTATGATCAAACTAATTTACAACAATATTGATTGGTTGGCAACATAATGAAAACAATATATATCGATCATTTAATTGATCGAAACGCAACTTCCGTTGACTTTTTTTGATGGCTTAGCATATTTTTATATTTAGGGTGGGTCCTATAATGCATCTGTTCCTTAATTTCGAAAGAATTTATGTTTGCAAAAAGAAGTTGAAACTGTGTTTTGTTAGCCTCAGTATATAGAACATAAGTAAAAATTTACACTTTGAACATGACGAAATGTGCTGGAAAAAAAAGTGTGAGAAAACTCCTTGTAAAGTTCTCATGCCATGCAAATTCTACAATGCAATCATTTACATATAAGCCCCGCAGGTACTGAAATTTGCTGAACACATAAATAAGAGATGTTGATTCATTTTTCACACAGAAAACGAAAACGCTATTTTTGATTGAAAATTACCCCTGCCCTCAATATGAAATGTAGTGAATTTACTAACAAGGAGAGCTCTCATGAGGTCTAGTCCAAACTTCCTCAAACTCTGCATATATAGTGACTCACGAGAAGATGATGGCAGGAAGAAGTATATTAGTGTTACGAATGCTTACATTATGTGAGGCAATAGCGATACTATTCATTAAAACTATGTCAGTTGCTGGTCATTGCTCTTGTGCTTAGGAAGTGAGAAGTTAAACTGTTAATTACAATGAATTCATGCTAAATTAAGTAACTCATTAATTTATTAATAGCCTTACTGTAACTAATGTTTTCGGCATGAGCAGGGGCAGATATTTATGGAAATTAATTTTATCACTTTTTTTTTAATATTGGTGTCGGCGGGGATTGTTGGAGAGTGATTTGTACTCTTAGCGGAGATTAATGGAAATTTTGGAAAATATAATTATTTTGGAATTAAAGTATTAATTCTGTATGAATATTAACTTTCAAATTGTTAGTGAAATGTTGAATTCTCCGTCTTTTGAAAATAACATTAAAGTTCTTGTTAATTCTGAAAAAAATATGAATTCATACTAAATTAAGTAAAGGTGAGCAGGGGCAGATATTTATGGAAATTAATTTTATCACTTTTTTTTTAATATTGACAATTATTTTTGGAAAATATAATTATTTTGGAATTGAGACTTTCAAATAACATTAAAGTTCGTTAATTCTGGTAAAGGTGCACAATAGACAATTTTGTTGGATTGAGACTGTATTTAAATTCATTAAAAACGAAAGAAACTTGCAGCCCTCAAATTAACACTTTCAAATTATTAATAAAATGTTGAATTCTCCGTCTTTCGAGTACACTAATGTAATCAGAACACCTAGAATACTATGTAATGTAGCCTACTTGGATGTATAACAAATTCAAGTGAAAAAAATATGAATTCATACTAAATTAAGTAATTTATTATTAATTTATTAATAGCCTTTAATTTCGACACTCTTACTGTATAACTTAAGTTTTCGGCATGAGCAGGAGCAGGTATTTATGGAAATTAATTGTATAATTTGTGTTTTTTAATATTGGTGTCGGCGAAGATTGTTGGAGATTGATTTGTACTCTTGGCGGAGATTAATGGAAATTTTGGAAAATACAATTATTTTGGAATTGGAGTATTAATTCTGTATGAATATTACTTTCCAAATAATTAACATTAAAGTTCGTTGGATTCTGGTAAAGGTACGGTATGGCCAATAGACAATATTTGTTGGATTGAGACTGTATTTAACACACATTAATTAAAAATGAAAAAAAAAAAACTTGCAGCCCTCAAATTAACACTTTCAAATTATTATTAGTGAAATGTTGAATTCTCCGTCTTTCGAGTACACTAATGTAATCAGATCACCTGGAATATTATGTAATGTAGCCTACTTGGATGTATAACAAATTCAAGTGAAAAAAATATGAATTCATACTACATTAAGTAATTTATTATTAATTTATTAATAGCCTTTAATTTCGACACTCTTAATGTAACTAATGTTTTCGGCATGAGCAGGGGCAGGTATTTATGGAAATTAATTGTATAATTTGTGTTTTTTAATATTGGTGTCGGCGAAGATTGTTGGAGATTGATTTGTACTCTTGGCGGAGATTAATGGAAATTTTGGAAAATACAGTTATTTTGGAATTGGAGTATTAATTCTGTATGAATATCACTTTCCAAATAATTAACATTGAAATTCGTTGGATTCTGGTAAAGATGCGGTATGGCCAATAGACAATATTTATTGTATTGAGACTGTATTTAACACACATTCATTAAAAACAAAAAAAAACTTGCAGCCCCCAAATTAACACTTTCAAATTATTAATAAAATGTTGAATTCTCCGTCTTTCGAGTACACTAATGTAATCAGAACACCTGGAATATTATGTAATGTAGCCTACTTGGATGCATAACAAATTCAAGTGAAAAAAATATGAATTCATACTACATTAAGTAATTTATTATTAATTTATTAATAGCCTTTAATTTCGACACTCTTAGTGTAACTAATGTTTTCGGCATGAGCAGGAGCAGGTATTTATGGAAATTAATTGTATAATTTGTGTTCTTTAATATTGGTGTCGGCGAAGATTGTTGGAGATTGATTTGTACTCTTGGCGGAGATTAATGGAAATTTTGGAAAATACAATTATTTTGGAATTGGAGTATTAATTCTGTATGAATATCACTTTCCAAATAATTAACATTGAAATTCGTTGGATTCTGGTAAAGATGCGGTATGGCCAATAGACAATATTTATTGTATTGAGACTGTATTTAACACACATTCATTAAACACAAAAAAAAAAAACTTGCAGCCCCCAAATTAACACTTTCAAATTATTAATAAAATGTTGAATTCTCCGTCTTTCGAGTACACTAATGTAATCAGATCACCTGGAATATTATGTAATGTAGCCTACTTGGATGTATAACAAATTCAAGTGAAAAAAAATATGAATTCATACTACATTAAGTAATTTATTATTAATTTATTAATAGCCTTTAATTTCGACACTCTTAATGTAACTAATGTTTTCGGCATGAGCAGGGGCAGGTATTTATGGAAATTAATTGTATAATTTGTGTTTTTTAATATTGGTGTCGGCGAAGATTGTTGGAGATTGATTTGTACTCTTGGCGGAGATTAATGGAAATTTTGGAAAATACAGTTATTTTGGAATTGGAGTATTAATTCTGTATGAATATTACTTTCCAAATAATTAACATTAAAGTTCGTTGGATTCTGGTAAAGGTACGGTATGGCCAATAGACAATATTTGTTGGATTGAGACTGTATGTAACACACATTAATTAAAAATGAAAAAAAAAAAAACTTGTAGCCCTCAAATTAACACTTTCAAATAATTATTAGTGAAATGTTGAATTCTCCGTCTTTTGAGTTCACTAATGTAATCAGAACACCTGGAATACCATGTAATGTAGCCTACTTGGATATATAACAAATTCAAGTGAAAAAAAAGTCCGAAAATAAAACTCAGTATATGAAATTCCCTATAAAAAGATGCAATAGTAATAATTCGCGAATGTGTTCATATTTCGCTATTAGAACTCTATTTCGCGATTTGTGCTATTGTTTTATCTGCATATTATTAATCAGAATCACTTAATTCGTAAAGATTAGCAAAAATCTATTGTATTATCTATTATGTCGTGATTTTCGCGATCTCCATAAATACCCGGCCCTGGGCATGAGTAATAATCTGGTTACTGGGATGCTTGTTACTCTTTTGTTTATTGTATTTTCGATATGATACCACAGTCTAGTATATACAGTCACGAAGCTTGAGTTGTTGAGGGTACTAGAAACAATACACTGTGCCGGTACTATTTCGCATTGTCTGTGATGAGGCGATAGTAGCGATCCTAGTGGTTAGCAACTATCTATGGATGCATATTGCCTAGTTATTGAGCTTCGTGACTGTATATAACTTACTAGACTGTGATGATACTATATACCTATTAAAAAAAAACAAGCAAAAACTCATATTAGAAGATATGCTATCCCTACAATGCCAATTTCAAAGCTCTTGTTTTGTGCATAATTTAATTTTAGGATTCATGTTTATTAGACCTTTTTGTAAATACTGAAAGTGTTCTTTAATGGAAATCACATTGAGCATCTCCTGTGATGTTGACGAACAAGTACTCATTTCTAGGTTTTTCAAATTTCAAATTTATTCACAATTTAACATTTGAAATTATACATATGAATAGATACCCGAAATGAGCATATACTCGTGCTCGGGTACAGTCCAGTAGTCTACATAAATTTTACAGAGATCAATGACAACAACAACAACACAATAATAATAATAATAATAATAATAATAATAATAATAATAATAATAATAATAATAATAATAGAATAATCGTGACGGAGATGATACAAAGATAGCAATACAAATTAATTCATTAATATTAATAATAATAATAATAATAATAATAGAATAATCGTGACGGAGATGATACAAAGATAGCAATACAAATTAATTCATTAATATTAATAATAATAATAATAATAATAATAATAATAGAATAATCGTGACGGAGATGATACAAAGATAGCAATACAAATTAATTCATTAATATTAATAATAATAATAATAATAATAATAATAATAATAATTATAATAGTAATAAAACAAAAATATTATAATAATAAAATAAATACTAAGACGGATAAAATAAAATATAAAACCAGTTAGCGAGAGTTAACACAACTTAAATAAGCATATAATAACCAGGAAAAAAATGACGAACTCGAAAATCAACAGAAAAGTTCGTTGTATCGCATACGACAGCAACCCCCGTATTGACATTGTATTATGCATTATTGGTAGTAGGGGGGAGCCGAAGGTTTACATCCTGACATTCTCTTCGAATCTTCTCATACAATCATGGGGAGTTAATGCTGAAAAACAAAATGTCTACGAGTCAAACTGTTCAATATTACCAGGATAAATACAAATAATACTGAAATATATTAATCAAATTAGATATTAATTTTAGGACCCATGTTTAGTAGACTTATTTTTCCTTATTTTGATTAGTACTACCACCTATCAGAATACAGAATTATTTTCTTTTATGAAAATCACATTGAGCATCTCCTATGATGAAGAGCAAATACATCACGGAAGTTATTAATTTTAGGACCCATGCTTATTAGATTTTGTTGTTTTTAATGAATACTACCACATCTAAAAAAAAAATATTGATTTTTTTAACTCACTGTATATTCCTTTAGTTATTGCCTGTGGATAGGAAGATTTTTCGTATTCCCTTTTCATTGTAAGAACGAATTTTTTTTATCACGATCTAGTAGAACATATCGACTGTCACAATGTCCATGTAACGACAAGCTGAACACATGTCCCACTCTATGATAATTTGATGACATTCGCACGTGCAGACAGAAACGCCGTCATTTTGGTGGCTCATACTCACATTTGATTGTTGACTGATGAAGATAGCGCTGACAAGTACATTGACAGTTGTGTCAGATATTTCTGCACAGCTGCGTATGTATCTGACAGTGCTATTTGAAAAAAAGGTTCTGGCATGTAAGAGCTAATAACAAAATATCTAACACTTATGTGGGGTTTCAGGCTTTATATAAATTGCTACTATTTCAGTGCTTTTTAGGGATTACAGTAGGCCTACGTAATGTATGGTACATTAATATTATAGCCTATTTATTGCTCCACAAATTAAATTTGTCTATTTAATTTGTAGATTGTAAGCATAAGTGTAGCAAGTAAAGAGATAGGTTTGGAAGTAAATCCCGAAAAGACAAAGTATATGATTATGTCTCGTGACGAGAATATTGTACGAAATGGAGATATAAAAATTGGAAATTTATCTTTTGAAGAGGTGGAGAAGTTCAAATATCTTAGAGCAACAGTAACAAATATAAATGATACTCGGGAGGAAATTAAACACAGAATAAATATGGGAAATGCCTGTTATTATTCGGTTGAGAAGCTTTTATCATCCAATCTGCTGTCAAAAAATCTGAAAGTTAGAATTTATAAAACAGTTATATTACCGGTTGTTCTTTATGGTTGTGACACTTGGACTCTCACTTTGAGAGAGGAACATAGGTTAAGGATGTTTGAGAATAAGGTGCTTAGGAAAATATTTGGGGCTAAGAGGGATGAAGTTACAGGAGAATGGAGAAAGTTACACAACACAGAACTGCACGCATTGTATTCTTCACCTGACATAATTAGGAACATTAAATCCAGACGTTTGAGATGGCCAGGGCATGTAGCACGTATGGGAGAATCCAGAAATGCATATAGAGTGTTAGTGGGGAGACCGGAGGGAAAAAGACCTTTAGGGAGGCCGAGACGTAGATGGGAAGATAATATTAAATTGGATTTGAGGGAGGTGGGATATGATGATAGAGAATGGATTAATCTTGCTCAGGATAGGAACCAGTGGCGGGCTTATGTGAGGGCGGCAATGAACCTCCGGGTTCCTTAAAAGCCAGTAAGTAAGTAAGTAAGTAAGTAAGTAAGTAAGTAAGTAAGTAAGTAAGTAAGTAAGTAAATAAGTAAGTAAGCAAGCAGAAGTGTAAATTCCGTGTACACTCGAGTGCACTGATATGATCGGAAGATGTAAACAACAAATTCGCTCTCTTCCCAGAGCACAAGAACAACTAGTAAGGGAAAAGAATCAAAGAAGAAAGATTCTATCCGATACGGTAGGTTGAACTCGGCGTAACTCAGTGGTTAGAGCACCCAGTGCGTAGAACTGGGGATCCCGGGTTCGATCCTCGGTGCCGGAGTGAATTTTTCTCCATTAATGACAAATGATAACGATCACAGATATCCTGTAACACCAAAAAAATTAATCTTTGCATAAACAGTAAAACGTTTAGCATCGAGCTTTGTCAAATGAATATAGGTTAAATGGGTCCGTCTTCTTACTTATCAAGTAATGTATAGTCTTAATTATTAACTATGTCACATTTATTGATTGGATTAACGTTTTCGGCAATTATTTGCCATCATCAGATCATCATAAGTGTCATGTTATACACACTGAATACTAATTGCGAATATAAGTTGAATGAAGTAATGTTCGGGCAAACAAACATGGTTATCACTTGACTAGATAATTGTTACTTTATAATTAGATGTGCACTGACTCAGCAGTTTACATGAACAATATTTTCATTTTATCATAAATGTTAAATTAATTTGTGACCAATCTTAACGTGAACAATGTTTTCATTTTATCATAAATGTTAAATTAATTTGTGACCAATCTTAACGTGAACAATGTTTTCATTTTATCATAAATGTTAAATTAATTTGTGACCAATCTTAACGTGAACAATGTTTTCATTTTATCATAAATGTTAAATTAATTTGTGACCAATCTTAACATTTATGATAAAATGAAAACATTGTTCACGTAAACAGCTGAGTCAGTGCACATCTAATTATAATGTAACATTTATCTAGTCAAGTGGTAACCATATTTGTTTGCCCGAACATTACTTTAATCAACTTATATTCGTAATTAATATTCAGTGTGTATAACATGACATTTATGTTGATCTGATGATGGCAAATAATTGCCGAAAACGTTAATCCAATCAATAAATGTGACATCTAATATATAAAAGTGAATGTGGGTATGTATGTATGTTCTCTATACAAATCTGTGGCGTTTGGGTAAAGGGAGATAAGTCATAAAAATGAGTTCGGAGATAAATGAAAATTAAGCTTGGAACCCTTATTACAAATAATTTTCTACACAAATAAAATACATCAACTGCTAGTATTCTTTTGATTTTTGCACACCCACTTGTATAATTTAACTTGTGTGTTCATCTGGGGAACAAAATTCCATCTGCACAAAAAATGACTTATACCCCTTTACCCGAACACCACAGAAATATACACGCTTTGACCGATATGAGCCAAAGTTTGCACATTTAACCTTCACAACCAGGAGAAAAACATAGGGTATATTAAAATTGTTCAAATTGACGTTAAACTAATTAAAAAATAAAAAAAATAAAAATAAGTACGATCAAACATTCATGTGTAATATTAAAATGCAATCTTCTATGGTCAATTGTTTTTTTATTATTGTCTGTTGTATCATCGACTTTCAACGAGGCCATGGAAATTTTGACACGAAATTAAATAACATTGTTGATGCACACAATGAAGGCTAAAACTAGATATTCGTGTAATAAGCACCTTTACGCAATCTAGGACCGTATTATGAATTTCTCGATACAATTGGTGTGAAGAACTCATGTGAAACGTAATAGAAGTGGCAATATTAACTGCAAAACCAAAGGAGAAGATGTTTTTATCTCACGTATTGCTATGATACCCATTCGATTTTAAGCAACTGCAATTTCAGTGCGACTGGCATTTGTAATGGCCATATTAAAATGAAGCTGAAGGACAGTAGCTCAAAGTTGCAGACATTGACTTAAAAACTGCGTGTTTTTCACATCCTCGACTATATTTTATACAAAGAAGTGGAAAAAAATTACATATATCAAAAATCAATTCAATGATATTTCTGTCATGTTGCTAATGTAGTATGTGAATGTAGGATATAGTACATAAAGGGACAAAAATAATACTGTATTAATTCTAAAATATACGTCTCTCAAAATATTGTTGTTCACGTCCGAAAATATGTTACTGCGAAATTCTATCTGTATTATCACGTTGCAAATGTAGTATGTTATGCGTTGTGGAAATAACAATCTCATAATTTCTAAAATACCGTCAAGCCTATACGTCTCTCAGAATATTAGTCTTTATGTTAAAAAAATGACTTATTGCAAGTTTATGTTGTATCTGTATTCTATGTATAAAATAAAAATTAATATGTTCTGAATTTGTGAGAGATAGTTTCCCAAGTAATATTTACAAAAAAACTGGGTATGATATAAGTGGGTGTACAGCGATCAAGGGGTAAAAACTTCCAATATAAATTAAATTATATATGTACATATTGATTCGATGCTGAAACTGATCAGAAAGAGGAAAAGGAATCATATTATTGTTGGGTTTTACTTTGTTCATAGTTTGATTGTTCTATTATTTGATTTGTATTTTTGGCGATGTGGAAGAGAAGGCCTAATGGCCTTAACTACACCAGAATAAATAAATAAAGGTAAATAAATATATAAATTAAAAAAAAAACCGTTGAACGTCAGGCACATGAGACATGTTTTCTTTTCGGTGCCTGATTTACAACTGTTTTAAGTTGAATTAACGCTTGGCAAGCATTTCGCTAAGAAGTTCATCAATTCATGTAAGTGACGTTAAGTACAGATTCATCTTACCTTAGTAAAGACAATTAGTTTTGGTTGTCTATAGTTAGGTTCCGAGATTTCCGAAAATGCAATAACCAGTTTAATTAAAAATAGAAGCAGAAAGGAGAACCCGTGCGACGCCGGGTGCTTTCAGCTAGTAGTTAATAATTAAGACTATACATTACTTGATAAGCAAGAAGACGGACCCATTTAACCTATATTCATTTCATTAAATTGCTTATCTGTCTACACCACCTTTTCAAAATGAAAACGAGCTTTGTGTTCATTGTGGGAAGGATGGAAGTCGAAGTCATTGGTGAAAGTAAACACTATTGGCTAATTGTTTCCGGATAATGAACGATTATTTTATATGCAGTAACAAAAAATGCAACAAATTATATTTCAGGGTCGATTCCACATACAACATACACAATGGGATAATCTGCACTGTGTCGCTTCCATTGATTTCCTAATACAAACCAACATTCCTTATTTAATTAGTAATTAGTTGTAAATATTGTAACGACATTAAAATATACTGACACTTGTCGAACATTTGTGTGGCTATATTATATAGGCCTATTCCCTTAGGTTGGAGGTTAAAATGTCCATTTCAATACGTCCGCAAGCAGAAATGTCCACTCACATAAATGTCCATAAAAATTAAATGTCCACAAATACAATGTCCACTTATATAAATGTCCATAAAATTAAATGTCTACTTATATAAATGTCTATAGAATTAAATGTCCACTTGTTTAATGTCCAGAAATGTAAAATGTCCTATACATGAGATCATAATTTTTAATGTATAAACATACAGGAATCTCCAATTTACAATGAATTTTTTTATATAAAATGTCCTATATGAATTCATAACTTTTTATGTAAGTATAAACACACAGAAATCTACAATTTGCAATAAATTTTTTACTCAATCTCTTGATCTTACCTTCCTCTTCTGGCTGTCCATGTATTTTTAAGTGATAAGATATTGCACGAAGGTAGCGTTTTATATCATTCCTGTCTTTGTATTCGTGATATCTCCTGACGATTTTCTCTATCCGTTGTTGGTTTCTTTGATAGCCTATGTTTATTAACTGGAGGCCTAATATTTCGGTGACCTACTCGAATTTAATGTATGAGAATTTCGTTCTCATGTTGTTCATCTTTGATGTTTTGAATTAACCTCCAAACACTCGCATCATGAGCAGCGACCATCTTCTGAAATTTACTATGAAATGCTTCCACTGCATTGTTTGTTCGTTGGTGTCCTTGAAGAGTCAGCATATACATGTTTCAAATTGAATGCGGACTTTTTATACTGGACATTTTGTTGTGGACATTTTGCTATTTGACGTTTTTTATAATGGACATTTTGTTGTGTTCATTTTTGTATGTGGACATTTTTACTGGACTTTTTCCCTTGGACATTTTGCTCTGGACATTTTTGTTTGTGGCCATTTTTTCTCTGGTCATTTTGAAGTGAACAATTTAACCTGGAAGCTTCCCTTACATACTTTATTTCATATTTTATTTTCTTAAATGGGTGCTGATATGAGAGATAACAGTTACCGCTCTGTCGCTTGCGAACTCTGGGCAAGAATAAGGGGAAAAAAATGCCTTCGCATCCTCTCAACTTGGGTGATATGTCATTTAGAGTACTGCAGACTTTCGTGAATCACCCTGTATAACAGGAGCGAAGTATGTATCACGAAAAAATCAAATTATTTTCTTGAATATAGGTGAATTTCGGTCTCATCTCAACAAATGCCATCTCTTTATCACCAATTTATTCTATCTACCTAAATAACCTAGTTTTTGATAACAATGTCGTTGAAACAGGCTAAAATTTGTTTGAATATGTGTATGTTAATTTTAAATCTTCTACTTTATAAAAGCTCGAGTGAAATAGCGCTGCTGAAGAGCTTAACCTATCAAACTGCACCTCGAGGATCACTATTAGTCCGCGGTTTATAGTTTGAGATGCACTGCCATAACTTTTGTACTAAGATCTTCAGGCAAAAAAGAGAATTGGCTATTATAAAGTATGAATTCTGAGTCCATAGAAATGCAATTGAGTGTCATGCTCCGATATCGCTTCCCTGCAACAGAAGGGTCAGACAGAGAAGCTTCCAAGTTTAATCAGCCTGTACATCAGACGGGGCATGATCATCTTTTCATTAGCGCGATGTGCTTCCACGACAGCTGCAAGGGATGGAACTTCGGGAGAAAAGTTTTCGAATCGGGTTTTGTAGTGTGAAGGGAGTGAAAATGTGGAACGATGGAGTCTTTAATTTAGTAGAGGAAGGATTTCGCTGTTTTATTGTATGAAATAACGTTTTCTTGTGTTCCTTGATAGTCTGTGTGCCTGTTCATGTATCATGAGGGCAGGGAATAGAAGCAGATGCCGGGGGTATAGAGACTGTGATGGATTCAAAGCAAGGCCTGGGGCGGATTTCTTTACCCAACTCATGCAAAATTAATTCCCCCCGGAAATAATTATATTTTCAACTGTGGTCAAACATCTATTTTATCCATAGCAGGCTACCTAGAAAATATATTATTATTATTCGTTAGGTTAAACACTTTATCGTTCATTATTAATTGCTAGTACTAAGATAACATTCAAATTAAACTGTTCATAATGTTTTACTTTCTTGGTAGAGATAATCGATTCCCATTTGATGACTGCTATTATTCACTTGAGAAGCTCGTAATTACTTACTTACTGGCTTTTAAGGAACTCGGAGGTTCAATGCCGCCCTCACATAAGCCCGCCATTGGTCCCTATCCTGAGCAAGGTCATTCATATTACTTAAAAAAAACTGAAAGTTTGAATTTATAAAACAGTTACATTACCGATTGTTCTGTATGGTTATGAAACTAGGACTCTCGCTTTGAGAGAGGAATAGAGGTTAAGAGTGTTCGAGAATGAAGTGCTTACGAAAATATTTGGGGCTAAGAGGGATGAAGCTACAGGAGAATGGATAAAGTTATACAACGCAGAACTGCACGCTTTTTATTTTTCACCTAACATAATTAGGAACATTAAATCCAGACGTATTCGTGCATGGATTCGATTCCCGCTTGGGTTTTTTCCGAGGTTTTTCCCAATCGTAAGGCGAATGTCAGGTATTCTATGCCGAATCCTAGGCCTTATCTCGCCAAATACCATCTCGCTATCACCGATTCCATCGACGCTAAATAACCCAGCAGTTAATACAGCGTCGTTAAATAACCAATAAAAAATAACTTTTCAGTTACTCCTCATTTTATGTATAAACATAATGCAATAATAATAATAATAATAATAATAATAATAATAATAATAATAATAATAATAATAATAATAATAATAATAATAATAATAAGCTGCTGCTTCAAATCCAAAGTGGTGATTGGATGAAAAATGTAATGTTAAGTGCCGTAATAAGTATGTTATTAGGAAGGTCGTTCCAATAATTACATGTAATCCGTGGAATCCTGTTGCAATAAAGAATGTAGAACCATAAACGGAATCTGTAATAATAATAATAATAATAATAATAATAATAATAATGATAATAATAATAATAATAATAATAATAATAATAATAAATTCATTTATTTTGTTAATAATTGTAACATAAAATATACATAAACAGAAAAACTTTAGCTCGCTCCTGAAAGAATAGAACTCGTGCTCAGGGGAGGATTCCAAATTGAAATTAAGAAGTATATAATACAATTTGTCTTATGTCTTCTACGTAATAAGAATATATAAATTTAAATTTACAATTTTTATAAAATCCATATATAACTTTTTAAATTTAATACTAGAACTATTAGGATTGACAAGATTAGGATATTTAAATATAAATTTGTTACATATTCTTGGGCCTAAATTACTACTATGATCAAACACTGTAGCAGTGTTGCATTTTGGTTCAAACAATCTTAAAGAATTCATACCTTTTGTTTCATAACTATGCGAATACAATTCAAAATTACTTCGATTTTTATGTATGAATTTTATCAATACAATATAATAAATTTGTCCTATTTTAAGAACATTAAAGTCTAAAAACAATTTTTGAGATGGAAAATCAATAGATTTATGAAGACGTATTTTAATTATTTTCTTCTGTAATAAATACAGTGCGAGTTCAGAATATGTGCATCAGACACGTGTGCAACATCCGACGATATGATCACATATCACAGTCCTTTGCAAGTCTTTCGTGGCTCCGACTTAAAGAACGTAGAACTTTATACTCTTTGTCTTTACTCTTTCGAATTCTGCACACTTCAACATCAAATTACCTTTCGTCTCGTTTCTCTTGTCTACACTCTAACCACGACGTAAATACCAGAGCACTTATCTGTGGCGCATTAAGTAATTATACCTCTTCATAGAAATGTTAAATGTTATGTTTTATTTAACGACGCTCGCAACTGCAGAGGTTATATCAGCGTCGCCGGATGTGCCGGAATTTTGTCCCGCAGGAGTTCTTTTACATGCCAGTAAATCTACTGACATGAGCCTGTCGCATTTAAGCACATTTAAATGCCATCGACCTGGCCCAGGATCGAACCCGCAACCTTGGGCATAGAAGGCCAGCGCTATACCAACTCGCCAACCAGGTCGACTCTCTTCATAGAAATCTCGTTATTCATCATCTTTTACAGTATCCACCTTGCGACAATGGAATTCCCTGTCACAAAGTATTAGGGGCTGCAAGACAATAAACACTTTTAAAAACAGCTTAAAAGATAACCTTCTTAGCATTTCACTCCAATCATACTGACTTAAACTGTCACTGACTACATTGTTACTCCTTCCTGCATCCTGATAGTGCTCTATTTTCAAAATTGTCTCATAATAATCTCTTTCTATTATCTAACATTATTTGAAATATATTAACATTCTATGCATTTTAACTTAATTCTGCTACATAGTTTGTATTTCAGTGTTTAATTAATAGTTCATAGTATTTTGTTGTTTAATTCGTAAATAACTCTTGTATACATGTAACTCTCATCTAAATCAAATTGTTGAATTCTTTGTAAGTTCATACATATGTATGTATACTTATTGCTGGTTGAGTGGAAGAGAAGGCCTTACGGCCGTAACTCTGCCAGCTAAAATAAATCATTATTATTATTATTATTATTATTATTATTACTCTTACGCGGAGTAGCTCACCGCGTGAGACAAATAGAGCTCTCCCTCTATAGAAGGAGGCCTTTGCCCTTAACGGGACATTTTTAGGCTAATCATCATCATTATTATCATTATTATTATTATTATTATTATTATTATTATTATTATTATTATTACTCTTACGCGGAGTAGCTCACCGCGTGAGACAAATAGAGCTCTCCCTCTATAGAAGGAGGCCTTTGCCCTTAACGGGACATTTTTAGGCTAATCATCATCATTATTATCATTATTATTATTATTATTATTATTATTATTATTATTATTATTACTCTTACGCGGAGTAGCTCACCGCGTGAGACAAATAGAGCTCTCCCTCTATAGAAGGAGGCCTTTGCCCTTAACGGGACATTTTTAGGCTAATCATCATTATTATTATTATTATTATTATTATTATTATTATTATTATTATTACTATTACTACTCTTACGCGGAGTAGCTCACCGCGTGAGATAAATAGAGCTCTCCTTCTATAGAAGGAGGCCTTTGCCCTTAACGGGACATTTTTAGGCTAATCATCATTATTATTATTATTATTATTATTATTATTATTATTATTATTATTTTTATTATTATTATTACTCTTACGCGGAGTAGCTCACCGCGTGAGACAAATAGAGCTCTCCCTCTATAGAAGGAGGCCTTTGCCCTTAACGGGACATTTTTAGGCTAATCATTATTATTATTATTATTATTATTATTATTATTATTATAAAGTGGATTAAAATTGGATTTAAATAAGAAACCCCATCCTATAATTCCATAAATAATTACCGATTGAAATAAAGTTAAGTATATTGTGCGTAATAAACTTATTGATAAGTAATTCTTCAATAAAACAAACTAATATATTATTTTACGTAATTTATTACAAAAGTAATTAATGTGTTGGCTCCAGTTTAAATGATTGGCATATAAGTTACGTATAAAAATCAGAAATTGTACATCTTTGGTACACTTATTTTTTCAAATATCAATTTTACGGGTATTTTGTAGCTCATAGTTAAAACCCTCACCCTCCGCTTAAATTCTCTTCTTCTCCTGGAGGAAAATATCTGAATTCAACACCGGAAGGGGTAGTTAGTTTGGTAGCAGAGAGATTTCACGGTTTATTGTGTGAAGTAAGGCTTTCTTGTAGGATCCCCTGACAGTCAATGTTCGCGCTGAGCTTCTGTTGAGTTCATGTATCATGAGGCCAGGGAGAGAGCAGAAACTCACAAGACGAGGGGGCACAAAACTTCTTCACGCACACATCCACAACAAAAAAGTCATCGGTATAGTTACACCATAGCTGGAGGGTGCGGTTGCTGCAGCAGGTGGCTCGCAGCTATTCGGCTCGGGATTTCTTGTTTGGTGTCTTCTCTTCCCTTCCCTGCGACCTGCTTCTTCGCCCCGAGCGAGTCAGAATCGCCTTGCCCAGCTCAGACCAGTCTCTCTGCCGGCTCCATCATGTGCACCTGCCGCTGATGTATGTGACCGCACCGTGTTGCCATATCCTCGATCTCTTTTCTCTCTTCTGAAGCTGCTCCCATGCTACACTTACAACAACCACCGCCACACTTCTCTCTCTCTTGAAGTTTGCTCCAACGGTTCGCTGGAATGTCGAAACCAAGGCCATAAGATTCAACACTGAATCAATTCGGGCAGATGCTGCAAGAGCAAACAAAAGATGAAGTACGTCCTGGTACGCGTCATTAATTTCTAATCAGTCAACTCAACTCAAAAATTAAATAACGGATCTGACATGTGTGGCTTCCACATCTTATTTCTTCGTGTCTAGAGCCCCGATCATCCACATTATTGTTTAGTAACAACGTCTAGTGATTGTTTTGTAACTTACAGAATTTTTCTCTGCTAGATATGTATCATTCAGTTGGTAGAGCAATAGGCTACTGACTGGAAAATTCCGGGTTCAATCCCCGGTAGTGACGACATTTTCCTCATCAAAACTTAAGGCCCATTCACAAAGAAAATTAAACATAACCGTAACATAAACACAGAAGTTTGCGGCCAGGCTACCAAATGGGATCATTCACAGTGATTTACATAAACACTGTCCACACCTGTGGAGTAACGGTAGTGCGTTTGGCCGCGAAACCAGGTGGCCCGGGTTCGATTCCCGATCGGTGCAAGTTACCTGGTTGAGGTTTTTTCCGGGGTTTTCCCTAAACCCAATATGAGTAAATGCTGGGTAACTTTCGATGTTTGACCCCTGACTCATTTCACCGGTATCATCACCTTCATCTCATTCAGACGCTAAATAACCAAAGATGTTGATAAAACGTCGTAAAATAACCTACTAAAATAAAAAAAAAACATAAACACTGACATTAACATTACCATTAGACGTTAACATGAAAGTTAGCGAACTCCAAACTTTCATGCTTATGCTTACGTGATTTGCAAACAGTAGGCCTACACAATCGTGGAGCGCTGAAGTATATGACAGAATATGAGGAAATGGCGTCGTTGTTATGTTTCCATGGTTACAAAGTATATTTGCGGTTATGTTTATGTTCCCATCGTGAATGATGGTATGACTTTTTGATTTTACCCTAATGTTTACATTTTTAAGTTATCGCTTATGTTATGAAAATTAAACATAACCGTAACATAAACACAGAAGTTTGCGGCCAGGCTACCAAATGGGATCATTCACAACGATTCACATAAACATTGACATAAACATTGCCGTTAGACGTTAACATGAAAGTTTGCAAACTCCAAACTTTCATGCTTATGTTTACTTGATTTGCAAACAGTACACAACCGTGGAGCGCTGAAGTATACGACAGAATATGAGGAAATGACGTAATGTTTCCATGGTTACCAAGCATCTTTGTGGTTATGTTATGTTCCCATTGTGAATGTTCTTGATTTTACCGTAAGTTTACATTTTTAAGTTAACGCTTATGTTATGTTTAATTTTCATTGTGAATGAGCCTTTATACTCTACCTCCATGCTCCCAAGCGTTTTTATGACGCCAAAAGAAGATACTGTTTCTTTACATTAATTTTTATAGTAGGCCTATCTTGTTTCATAAGTGTCATGATGTATGAATTCCTTTGAATAGTAGGGAAGCTACAAGCAATGTTCCATACTTTTACTCACTTGGTACATAAACATTAAAATAATGGGAGAAAGAAACTGCCAATTTGTATGTTCATTTAATGTAGTTGATAACTATAATTTACTGTTTGTCCTATTGTACAGTATATTCAAGGCAGGAATTTGAGAGCTTATTCCTAAAATAAACCTACGCGTACATAAAGGTATTGTACGTAAGTGGATTCAATTAGTGTGTTAGAGCTGACAATATACTACATCAACGAAATAGCGATTATTGATCCATAAACAATAGTATTAATAGTATATATTAATATTACTAGTATTATTTATATGCGGAAAACATGAATACGTGACCGAAGATCATTACATTTAATTCCGGAGAACGGAGATTAATTTACCCGGCGAGAATAGAGCGTTCTCATCAATTCGTCGCTGTTTGTATGTATGAGATTATCGAAACATTGAATGGGTGTTTAATGTCACCGCTATAGTCTAATATACAGAGTGTCTACAAAGTTAAAGCGGGGTTTAGAAATGAACTGTTCTAAAACAACTGTAGATATATAGGTACGTATTCCTTGCTGTTCCTTGTGTGAACATTTTCAAAGTTTTAACGTACCCTGCTGTAGCGCATAGAGAGCTGTAAAATAGCGCTTACAACCGGTTTAGATTCGACCGGTTAGAGAACATCTGTCAAGGTCGGACATCCGACCGAATATTCGATTTTAAACCGGTTACTCCTTATGTCTTGCAGGGTAGACAGAACACCAGGCGCACTTCATCATACATGAAATCAACATTTTCTCAATACACAAACGGGGTAACAGTTAAAGGAAATTTACTTTGTCTCATTAAAAATTTGTTTACTTGATATAGGCTTACAATTATTGATTTACCTAGTGCAAATAATTTAATTATTGTAAACATTAGTGTAATCGTTATAGAGGTTTCCACATTAAGAAATAGCTTTGAACATATGGGCGCTGTTTCATCAACTATTTATAAGTTTTTTTTTTTTTTTTTGAGAACTGGAAATTAGTTTCTTTTAATTCATAGAACATAATTTAATTGAGTACTAGAGCGATTTCGTGTGCTAAAATTATGTTACACCTCTAAAATTACCATATATTTAATTTACGAATAACAGGATAACAGCTAAATTGGTGGAATTGCCTTCCGCTTTCTTGCCAAACATTCCCGCTGAGAAATTTAATGGACAAGTAGGGATGGTACAGTTGAAGCTAAGATTTCACACTGTTAAAACACGTAAAACATTGTCTGTGCTTATTATATAAAGTACACAAAATTTAGTCCTCGGCATCACTTCATTTCCCCCTTTGATTTGATTACCTGGTTAGGTTTTTCCGAGGTTTTCCCCAACCAAAAGGCAAATGCCGGGTAATCTTTTGGCGAATCCTCGGACCTCACCTCATCATTGTAGAAAATTACTACATTGTAAAACTGTAAAAATTGTAATATATTGTAAAAATTTGTAAAAATTGTAATTGTAATATTGTAAAATGTTGACTTGTTCCACATCTTAAAGCTTCATTGTTCATGTAAGATCTATGGAAGATAATGAATGAATGAATGAATGAATGAATGAATGAATGAATGAATGAATGAATGAATGAATGAATGAATAACTGTCAGCAAAACAACAAAGGCATTAGGTATGTAACTTAGATTCTTAATCAGTGTGACGTTAATAACGGAAAACGTGTGCTGCACATAATTTTAATTTTGTATTATATGCGCTTCTTAACATTTAATAACGGAAAACGTGTTGCACATAATTCTGAATTTATATTATAAGCATTTCTTAAAATTTAATAACGGAAAACGTGTGCTGCACATAATTTTAATTTTGTATTATAAGCGTTTCTTAACATTTAATAACGGAAAACGTGTTGCACATAATTTTAATTTTGTATTATAAGCGTTTCTTAACATTTAATAACGGAAAACGTGTTGCACATAATTCTGAATTTGTATTATAAGCATTTCTTAAAATTTAATAATGGAAAACGTGTGCTGCACATAATTTTAATTTTGTATTATAAGAGTTTCTTAACATTTAATAACGGAAAACGTGTTGCACATAATTCTAAATTTGTATTATAAGCATTTCTTAAAATTTAATAACGGAAAACGTGTGCTACAGATAATCTTAAATTTGTATTATAAACGCTTTGTAAATTTTAATAACGGAAAACGTGTTCTGCACATAATCTTAAATCTGTATTATAAGCACTTCTTAACCCAATAAAATAACTGTATTAATGTTTAGCACAGTTTTATTATTATTATTATTATTATTATTATTATTATTATTATTATTATTATTACTGGTAATATTATTTGTAATTGCAGTAACTTTTTAGGTGCCTAAAACTGTATTTTAATGGCTACTTTCGATCATTATGGAGCCTAGTTGTGGTGTCTAGAAGTTGGTTATGGTCTAAATGTCCTAAGACTAGTTATAGTGTATATAAAATATAATGTATGTTTTTCAGGCATCATTATGGCATTAATAGTTTTTTTATCATTTGAACGGACTCAACGTACCTATCTTGTGCGATAAACTTGCTAGAACCACAGTCCAGTATATATACAGTCACGAAGCTTGAGTTGTTCAGGTTGCTAGGAACAATAGACTGTGCAGGTACTATTTCGTATTGTCTGTAATGAGGAGATAGTAGCGATCCTAGTGGTTAGCAACTATCTATGGATGCATATTTATTACATATTGAGCTTCGTGACTATCTATTTAGACTGTGCTAGAACTCTGTACGTGTTAGGAAGAGAGTGAGACAGAGATACTATACCTCACTCTTTCTTCTAACGGAGGCATCTTGCGGCAACAGTGTACTAACCAAGACCCATAAGACCAATGCTGTTTTCTTAAGCTGGAATACTCTATAAAGTGGTCCATGTTTTGTTCTGCCCAACTTGACGAAACAAGAGTCACCTGAGAAGTCAGTCAAGTCGTCCAATTAAACATTCCAGCAATATACTTAATATTGTAACCTCATGGAACAAAGTAAGGTCCCTAATTATGATTATTGTAATAATATAGGCCTATTTTATTACTATTGTTATCATTATTATTAGGGCTAGGATTTTGAAGAAATTTCATCTTTTTTCTAGTAAGCCAGAAACATAGCTGCTTTAGTATTTATATGTTATGTGATAAACTGAGTGTTTTAAGACATATTTGTTAGGGCATTTGTTTTTGCATTTTTTACTTCTTACAACTCATAAGAGCATTTTTTTGTTTTATTCGGTCATTTTTGGAGTATTTTCATTTAATTTTGACCATAAATTCCCATTATTAATGTAAAATATTATTTATTTCCTTTGATATTTTCTCTACATATTTTTTTTTCAGTTAATACCCATTATTTTGTATATTATTTTAATCGTTTTTCTACACTAATATTGTCATTTTAACGTAATACACCCCCATGTAATGGATCAGTCCAACCACCCCTTCAATATAGACTCCTCCATACATGCTAGTTCCGGATAAGAGTGGCCTTGTGGTGGACTGAATGAAACTGCATCAGGTAAAATAATTAATTAAAGTGTACTACTAAATAAAATTATTTAAAATTAAATAAACTTGAATGTTGGTCCTAGAATTTAATTTAATTACTAGTCTAAATATTAATATTCCCACTAAGCCAATTATGTAATATCAATTTTAGGGCATTTTAAGGGCATTTTTAAAAGATTCTTAGTTCATAAATGCATTTTTTAGGACTTTTTTTTTCATGATTTATAGATCATCAAAATCCTAGCCCTAATTATTATATTAGGCATAGTTTATTGTTATATTTTTTTTAAAACCAATTTGTCCTGCGCCGGGATTGAACCCGAGAATATAGTATTAACGACTATGTATGACAGGGAAGTACAATTCCACCTTCCTGTCGTCGGAATTCAAATCCTGGTCAACTGCATTTTTTGCACTTGAGTCTAAGCGCATGGCATGTTTCTCATTCTTTATCCTTTGACGTACTATTTTGCTTAGTGCGCGTGCGCTACTCCAGGTCGTGTGTACGAGTAAAATACGTTTACTTCAGCACGAGTGTACGCCACATTCCATCTCTAAGTACATGCAAACTGCCTCCACTTAAAGAACATCCACTGCAGGACTTTATTGTTTTTATTTGGCAAGAACGCCGGACTCTTAGTACCTTGTGGTTCTTTTGTTACTTGTTATTGGTTTTTTAAGCAGTTTTTCGAACCTACAATTGGTTTGTTATTTCAAACGCGAATCAACTTGTCATTTTAAATACGTGTCTTTAGAGTTAAGATTGACAGCTATTTTAAATTGCGGTCGACTTAAATTTGTATTTACCCTAAGTTTTTGTTTTTACAGTGATAGCCAAAGGACGCAAACGAAATTGATGAAGACGATACCTTTAACTGTATCTAGTTAAATAAAACGAAACAGTTGAACAGTTACGGTTTAATAACGTTATTTAATAATTTGCACATGTATATTTTGAATTGTGTTAATTATCACGGTGAAATATATACATTTATGATAATATAAGCTGAAAGCGCTTTATTCATTCTTTCATTTGCATAGGTTTGGGTTGTCTGCCTAAGTTATTGACATAGCCTATAAATAAAATGTTATGCACCTGCGTGATATTTTGTGTCTAGCTAAGGCTCATAGATAAACATTATTCGGCACTAAAAATAAATTACACTGTATGAACTCTGTTAAGTTATAGTCTCGTCGCTGTTATTCCCGGCGTGACTCCTCCTCTTTGCTTACGTCTTAGGAAGTGAAGGTTCTATAAAGTAGGTAGGTAGTATGTTCGCTATTTTTGTTCTTTCGTTGCCGAGCTACCATACGAGGAATCTATTTGCCACACCGTTAAACATTATCATGTCGTAGCTCCTATGATAATAAATCAAACGCACTGTAATTCAGCAAATAATTGAGCGGCAAATAACGTCCTCGTGTGCTTTCTGCGAACGCCAACGAAAGAGCCAAAATGGCGGGCGATTATATTAAGTATTTATCGAGCCTTAAGAAACGAATAACGTCTTCATCAGCGAATCACAAGACGCACACGTTTAAATGTAGCCGACCTGCAACGCGATTGGCTGCCGGAAATTAGAGCCACGGGACTATATGTTAAGTACATATACAGTAAGCTGCGGGTTTTTGCACAGTTTCATAGATCCAGCAACGACTCTAGTTCAGCACACCAGAGTAGATATGTAGACTTCTTTTAGCACAATGTGTTTATGACGATACTACGTATATGGAATACACAATGGGGGAGATGCATTCAATTGATTTCATTTACACTCAGTTTTTCACGTAATTAGCGCCAATATTTAGTTATCATCAGCGTAATCATCATCATTTCTTCATCATTTTTTCCTTCATGACCATTTTTCTTCTTTCTCATCATAATCTGCTTTCTTCATCACTTTTCTTCATCATCGTTATCATTTTTCTTTATCAATATCACTTCTATTTTTCAGTATCATCATTTTTCTTCATAATTATCATCGTTTTTATTTATATGAATATTGTTATAAAAATAAAATGTAATGACTAAGCACCACTGATTATTATCAATTATAAAATAAAATCTTAGAAGATGGCCTTATTAATATATTATTATACCCTTAAATTGGCAAAACGTTATTCCTTACACTAGTTTATTAAACCTTGTCGGACTGTAAAGGAAACAACTATCGCAATGTTCATATTTTATATGTTGTACAGTATTATAGTATTGTGAAATTTTAATTTTCCTACCAATTTTTTTCTATTCTTCTATTAAAATTATAGCATATAGCCTATTAACCTGTTGTATCCTATAGGATACTTTGTCAATTTAAGGGTTAAGCTAGTGGACGATGAGAATATAGCAAACCCAAAGGAAGTGGGGATAAGGACATGAAAGTTTGATAGCGCAGGCCTAAACAGTTGTGAACCCTCTTTCATTAATGTGATGAATACCAAATGTATCTTACGAAGTAGGATGTAAATCTTGGGCATGGCTTCCCCTCACACTCTTCACCTCCCGAAAGCGGGCATGTTAGCAGCAGCGAGAGTTTAGTTCGGAGTATTTACGATAGATAGCATGTAAGTTCTTAAGTTGTTACTTTCATAGTGTAATTGCTCCTGTGTATTAAATTAACTTACTATTACAATTCATTTAAATGCTCTCCTACTGCAGTAGCAAACGCTACGTGAACATGTGTTTATCCGTGCTCTATAAGCTAATATTCAAGACGCCTCACTTCGTCTTGCCAAAAAATTATATTACTCTTGACTTGTGCCACAGCTTAAAGCTTCAATGTTAATGCAAGATCTATGGAATACATTAAATTAAATTCAAAATGAAAGCAATTTAGACGAGCCTTCTAGAGGCATTTGATTTGATTTATTGTTTCTGACAAATACATCAGTAGATGCTACCGCATTTTCAGGTACAAATAAAATAACACCAGTCAAAACCATAGACAAAACACTAAATTGCAAACAAATAATAGGTATACATTAAAATATCTATTTTATTTTAAATCCACCACTAACAGAAGCAGGCTTCCAATTACCGGTGGCTTACATAGATATATACACAAAACACATAATAAGAGAAATAAAACAACAAAAGAAACAACGCAAACGAAAGAAAGGAAATACATAATGGTAATAGATGTTAGAATATAATATTGCAGTTAATATAGTGCCAAATGTCAATATAATGATGCAAAATTATTTAAAAACTAGAGTAAAAACATTATAATACACTTCTTCATAATTAAATATCCAAGGAATATCTCACATTCACTTTTTAATATTATATGAAATTTTTCAATAAATGTTAAATTGAAATCCAATTGAGAATCACAGTTTAAAGACAGAGAGTTGTAAATATTACACATAACAAACAATGGAGAGTTCTTGAAGAAAACAGTTCTAGGAATAGGAATAATAAAAGGTTGCCTATGACGTAATTCTGTTCTTTTTACATTGAACTGAAGGAATTTAAGAAAATCACAGTTATTCAATATACCGTTAACAGTCTTATAGAGTAAAATTTGGCTATTTATTAATCGTCGAGATTTTAAAGTTTTATAATTAAATTAAAAAAAGTAACTGATTATATGAAATTTGCTTGTCATAAGACGACACGTGATGTTTTTTAAAATATAAATAACGTAATAGTAGGCCTAATATGCGTTACAAGAAAGGTATGTTGACTTTTCATGTTCGAGGAAAAGATTGAAAAAGCGAAACGTAGTTGAGCTTTTTTAATTTCCGAGAACATGAAAACAAACATACCGCTCGTGTATCGTACATTATTTTGTGCGAAGATCGTTTATTACATACCTGAAAGAGGAATTTCTAATTAGTTGCAATGAAATCTCTATCTTGGTTTCTGTTCAATGACGGGAACTTTGGAAAACAAATATATCTATATTCAACATTGTTCCTATAAAATGTTTTCTGTGTTTACTACACTGCAGCAGGCCGTGATATACGTCTGTCTTTTTCCCTCCCAGTCTGTGGAATCTTGTTAATTTTTTCACGGCTTCCTTAATGTTACTTGCATCACGAATGCAGTAACTTTAGTGGAGTTGTAGAGTTTACTTAATTTTTGCAAATATTTAAAAACAATAATTAACAGTGCAATTTAGGTGAAATTGCAGTGGTAAGTTTCCAATTTATAATTATTACTATATTGAACGTCTTTAAAAATAATATGTTAAAAGCCTAAAGCAGTAAAATGAATATGACGCTTAAGCGGTAAGAATAGGGAAATTGTTATGTGTGTTACGTTGAGAATACTGAATGTGGTATTTCACACTTACCGCGTATTGGTTTTGTGCGGAAAACAAGCAAATACGCACGATCTCGCACAAAAATCTTTTCTATATCCTTTCTATTTGCATCTGATGGGATTGGAACTGAGGTGACCATATTACAGACGCATACTCTAGCTTACTTCTAACTGGAGTTTTATATAGAGTATCAATAGTATTTATATTTTTTAATTCTTTTGTATTTCTGATTAAAAATCCTAATTTTCTATATGAAGACATTATTACAAAAACAACCCTTGTCAAAATAGGTACTTTTCAGGAGAACAATAAAAATAAATAGAACAACACATGTCAGCTGTTTCCGTACAACTGGTGTTTATCCTTGTGGCTATTGCACCTGACATGTGTCATTTTTTGAGTCTATAAACATTTGAAATAGTAGCAAATGTGTCCTTAACTCAATTTCATTAAAAATGACTAGGGCTGTTTTTGTAATAATGTATTCATATGAATACCATAAAGAGGGTTAAAAATGAGTCTTCGATGTAAGGAAGCTTTGAATCTAACAATGTGTGCCTAATAACGTAACTTGTTAAACAATTCAATTCCCATTAACGTTGTATAGAGTTTAAGTGTGTCTAATGGAAGAAATTAAATAAGCTATGATTGACAATCAATCCTCCAATAATAATAATAATAATAATAATAATAATAATAATAATAATAATAATAATAAACAGAATATACTATATAAGAGGACAAGTAAAAAATAACTTACTGTTTTTGAGCCACACAACGATTAACTGATATACTGTAAAAAGAACACAAGAATACCCCGTCTGCATGTGAGCACGTTGATGCCAAGCTTTTGTTAACATTCTATAGCCACGTACGTAATATGCAGACGTCTATTTCGCGTTTATATAAAAGCACAACTGAATAACATTATTTTGTTAATATATTGCTATCCCCATGGATTAGTAAATTCTTCCAAATAGGTTATGTATGTATGTGTGAACTTCCCTTGTGTTTTGAAACGGACTCACTCACATTCTCATTTATCATATACGATGTAAGTACAGGGACATCATTTTATTTTTACTTCAATTTTTATTGTACCTCAGTTTTTGAATGTACTTCACTCCCACCCCTTCTACTAATGAAGTTCCAACTGTCCTCCAGACAGAATCAAGGCCGCATATAGTAAACAGCACTGAGTTAGTGAGTATAGTACGTTCCAGAAATATGTTCGCGTTTTCCAGTGACGAAAGAGCTTTCAAAGGTATTGAATCATATTTTCGCACAGCTACTGTCCGTTTGCCTACGTCTCATCCCGATTTCCCCTACCTGCTTCTGCACGCCCCTCTGTAAAAGCAGGGCTGTCTTAGCTCTTTTCTGAAAACATTAATTTCTGTTAGGAATTGGACGTTTACGTAATATTATACAACTGTTCAAAAAAACTTAAATAAAAGGGCCTCGTTAAGTAATTGTCACGTGATATCCCCCCTTTCTACGATTCTGCGGCATAACCACTTGGACGGACAGTACTCGGTGTTCATTTCAAAGTGTGTCATGACGTCACTGTTGTTGGGTCACCGATTTGAAGCGAGTTTCAGCTTATATGTTAGAGAAGTTACCTATTATTTAAGGCGTTCTTCAATCTGAACTTGAGAACGTGTACGGTATAACTTGAACGTCGTAGCACCAGATGGCGGTCTGTACGGTCTGTACGGTCTGTGTGCTACCATAACTTCTTTCGAACTGTGTTTTGCGCCGGCAAGTCGTACGCAGGGTATTTATCATCGGTTGCGTACGGTAACATTCCACAACACAAATCAAATGCTCCGTGTCCATGTTGACCGTCGAAGTTAATGTCAACAAATACGTAAGTAATCGTCTTAACCCTCTCCCCCATATCCCGACAGTAAGAAAAAAAAACTCATTTCAGTACGAGTTTCCAAACAGTTCACATTCTTGCCACTACTGGCGTTACCGTACGTATCGGTAAGTAATCTTCAGAATGAACGCCGTACTTGCTAGGCAACTTCTCTCGCATTTAGGTAATACGCCTTTGCGGAAGTGTAGGAAGATTGAATTCCCTAGGCTCATCGGATAGTCACATGACGACATACAGCGAGCCATGACACATTTTGAACTGAACACCCAGTAGATAGCATGTCTGAGTAATTTTATCTGTGCGGGTTGGGCGGAAGTGAAGATTGAATTTACAGTACGTAAGGTACTCTTTTATAGAGAAGGTACAGAATTATTTCAACATGAGTTAATAGTACGAAGAACGAAAATGGTTATTGGAATTGGATGCAATAGTCTACAGTGCGATAATATGCACAAAAGAACTGAAGCCTGTATCGAAATGAACGGCCACCATTTTCAAAAATGTGTTTAAATATCCACATTATGATTATTTTTCAATTTAACTTCATTCTCTATTGTGTACGCTAATGTGCTGTAGACAGTACAATATACACTGCATAATGAATACATTCGCATGGATAACACAGTTCGCGAGTAAAAACACTTATAGTTAATACAGTACTACATTTTGATTAAACAAAAACCTAATGAAAATTATCGAACTCAAAATCGCGATATTTCCTACTTTACGTAAAGGGATGAAGTACTTTTCTTCCCTCCTATACCTAGTAAAGTGATTTGTTTGTATTTTACGCCAGTATCATCGAACTCCAGCCCTGGAAGTGGGGTAGCGAACGGTGTTTCCGGTTCTCTAAAGGTATAGCCAGGTTAATATTAAAAATGTTAGTAAAAATAAATTGATGTCCCTGTATTTCCATGGCAACGTCAATGTAGTGCAATTTACGTTGCAAAATCCTTTCATTTTCTCTATTATTTTAGGTCGAACATAGACGTTATATGCCAAAATATAGGTATTACTAATATTTTTAAAAGTCCGCCGAGTTAGCTCTGTGGTAGCGTGTCTGCCTCCAGACTAGCCGCCCAAGTTCGATTCCCGGTGGGGTCAGAAATTTTCATTGAAAAATTTTTACCTCGGGACTAGGAGAGATGGCGGTGCACAACTTCTAATCTCTAGATTGTGTACCAATATGCCTGGGTTAAATCCCAAATCTCTCCCCAGTGCATATGAAGAGAAGACTATGCCACTGTTGATAGTGATTCGTCCGTCGGATGAGAACGTTAAGCCTGGCGGCCCTCTTGATGCTATTCGACAGGAGTAGGCTACGTGCCGGCACCGAGTTTCCCCTTCTCCCTTCCTCATCTTCATCATCATCACTCATTCCAGACACTATACTTACACGAACACTTACACATACACTCACCCTAGTACACGACATAGCTCTCCACAAATTCACATCATGTACAGCGTGACCTGCCGAAGTGGTTTACAATTAGAAAATGGGTCACAGTTCTGCCATCTAGCCGCAATATGCGGAACTTGAATCACACAAGTGAAGTGGGTAGGCATTGGATACACACACACACACTAATATTTTTAAGGGCTTTAGCACCAAAGGCAAGTCTTGGCCTAAGAAGGAAAGACTAGTACACTATTTCTGTGGAACCGAAAATACAACTCTTTATTTTTACAAGAATGTCGTTTTCGTGATTTATAACCTGAATTCAAAAGATTAATTCCTCTATAATTATCACATTTAATTTTAAAACCACTAATTTCAAGGCACTGAATGATGCGAGCAGATTGCAACGTTGTAGCGAGAGAGGGAGGCTGACGTACAGAGATAGACCCGAGTTCGTTGACCTTTTACATCAGGCATGTCAGTTGATGCCCACAGGAGCAAGCGCGCGCTTTAGAGCCCAGGAGAGCCTGAGCGCTTTACAGCGGAAAGGAAAGAGACAGACGAAAGAGGTGGTATATGCCGCTTGGTCGAGCTATATTCAGGGATGGCCAGCACTGATTCAATAGATAAAGGGAAGAGAACTTATTAAAACTGTATCCATGTTAATTTTTAGATTTGCCTGAGAAGTATAAGTGCATTTAAGAATGTAAGTTTTAATTTTAATGCTCATTTTTCACAAGTTTTATTTTTTTATTCAAAAGAAATATTTTCTCAACTTTTCGTATAGAAAAGTGAAATTTTCAGATATAGGCCTATTTATTTAGTAGCCTTACAGAATGCTTTCGTAAATCTAATATACCGTATATACGTATTACTGAAGGTAGTGTATTGAAAATTTTGAAAATATTCGCATGGAAATTGTTTGTAAGGAAATGAATTAACAAAGCAACTACTGTTACATCATAAGCAAAAGATACGTGTCAATGTGTTGTAAAATTGTCAGCTCTATAGCTTCAGCAGGTTTCGAGAAAATAATTTAATATTCTGATGATAGGAATTTGCTCACAAATATCACCTTAAAAGCATAATGCGATAAGAGTTTTGTTATGTAATATTAGTTACACTTAAAACAGATACAGTACCTAGGTAACTTTGCTTTGTACTGTAATACTGTTTTGATTAGTTTATTGATCACTTTTGTAAGGTTAAAAATACCATCAATATAAATTCCAACTTATCATGTCATACTCAATCTTTTTCTTTGGAATATCACTTTCTGTATGAATGATGTGTTTCATCCACTTAATACAGTATAATATTATACTACATAGAATTTAAGTGATTATTCCTTCTTGACACTCTATTATTTTATTAAGATTTAAAAAACAAGTGCAATATTAAGAAATCAGTGTTAGTACTTTTGTTTTACAGACAATATAGATAATATTGAACAGAAAGAAGCCATATAAAAATAACGACATAAAATTTCACGTTCCGTTTGAAGTTTGTGCACCACTGTTTTCTTAATCCAACAGGTTGCTTATTCATAAACACAACCCTTCCTCTTTCCATACTTAGCGCCTGCTGCCCGCTCACGACTCAAGGTCAGAAAAATGCACTTGCTTTGACATCACTGTCTTACATCTTTATGTCGAAGAGAAAGACAACTGTGTTAGCGGCGATGTTGCCAGAGTGCTGAAATTTCAAAGTCAATTTTATAATTAACCGTGCATTTAATCACAAAATGTAATTTAGGTTTTCTATTCCTTTAAGTATACCCTATCGTCAATATGTAGGGTTATTTCACTTCCACTATATATTTTTTCATGTGTAAAATAGCCGGTAATTTTATTTACCAAAATTGGCAACCCTAAGCTTGATGCATCCAGTTCATAACCTCACGATCCATCCATCGTAATCCGGGAATTGAGAATATCAGTCAATAATCCTTGAAATATGAAAGAAGAGAAGAGTCAGTATTCGTTTCGCATCGACTGTCATTACATAATAATGATTTATGCTAAGAGGACGCCCAGCAGCAATCAGTCAGCCGTCGAGTCGCACTTGTTTAAGCCGAGCCCCATTCGTGCGCTGGGACTTTGAAAAATGGGCGCGGTTATCCCTGCAACACGTGTTCCAGTTAGCCTCCTCCCGAAACAATAAAAACGGGACACGGGGCACTAATCCTATGGCGGGTGTTGACTTAAATAAATCCCGGAGGGGTGTGTTTAGGGCAAAGGGATATGTGGTTCCGGCGCTCGCCACCGCGAATGTGTAAATGTTCCTCTAATCCTGCAAACGGCACGATATCCCAAGGGCTCCGGTGTCAAGAGACGTCGCCTACTTGTATGCAACCATATAAACAAGTGTTTATCTTTTCCTCATCTTTACCTCGGAGTAATTCCAGTACTAATCTTGCATTGATTAAATATTTATGCTCGACCATGCCGAAATGTAGTAATTATACAACTGGTAGCAGACCTTTAATGCATGTCATTAAAGTACACCTACTCATTAAAGGTCAGGTCTTTCAGCCAATGACGACGCAGGTTGCAACTGTTCAGCCAATGACAGGTCAGCTTTCTACCGTTATAAAACCGCAAGTATCGATTATTCTCGAATATGCAATCGAAAGAGAATTAGCGAAAAGTCACGGAGGCTGGAAATCCAATACTGTCGCAGAAGGTTATGTTCTGTTACTATAATAATTAGCGTTAATTGTAAATAATATTCAAATAAATTCAATTTGTCATCTCGTTTTTCAATGTCTAATTTTATTTCAATGTTATCTCTGTAGGTTCTTATGGCCTAGCAAGGTCAATGTGGACATCTGTTTCTCGGAAAAAATCAATACTTTCGCGTCTGCGCACATCTCACATCATACGGGACATTGCTCCAGGTCAGATACAATAAAATTAATATCAAGTTAGAAATATGGTCGAGCATAAAAATTCGTATGAAACTCGCCTATAATGGTAATTAAGAAGCTCGTATGAAAATTATGAAACTCGCTTGCGCTCGTTTCATAAATATCCACACTCACTTCTTAATTACCTTCATTATAGACTCGTTTCATAATGTACTATTAATTGATCAGTTATTTTGAAAATGGGTACCATTAATTCTCTCAGTCTTTGTCTTGGTTTAAAGGAAAACTTGATAATTTCGACTCTTCTCTTTAGAAAAAATAAATACAGAATGTCCCTAAAATAACTATGCTGAAAAGTACAACTCATGCATTTTGTCGAGACACTCCCCCCACTCTTCCTACAGAGCTGCGCACGAGATCGGATGAGTCTACTTACGAATTATAGGGAAATGGGTTAGTTTTTGCTTTGAACTCGGTAGACACACGCCCGACCTTCCCATCTACTCCTACCCTCTCCACAGAAACGTTGTTCCCGTACTGCACATCGCGAGTGTCTTGACAAAATGCATGAGCTGTAACAAGAATTAAATAAATCCCCATTAGAGGGTCTAGGAATTCTCGTCACCGGAGCTGTCATATTTTCTTGTCACCGATTACATTTTAGTCACCGGTGTTCTCGTCACCGATTACATTTTAAGACTTTATTAATGTTTTATTGGAAAAGTGTAATGAGATTTAAATGTCATTGTAAGGTGTTTCCGTGGTTACGCATTTAAATGTCATTGTAAGGTTGTTTCCGTGGTTACGCATATAAGTATAATGAGATTTAAATATCATTGTAAGGTTGTTTCCGTGGTTACACATATAAGTATAATGAGATTTAAATATCATTGTAAGGTTGTTTCCGTGGTTACACATATAAGTATAATGAGATTTAAATATCATTGTAAGGTTGTTTCCGTGGTTACGTATATAAGTATAATGAGATTTAAATGTAATTGTAAGGTTGTTTCCGTGGTTACGTATATAAGTATAATGAGATTTAAATATCATTGTAAGGTTGTTTCCGTGGTTACGTATAGGTTACGCATATAAGTATAATGGGATTTAAATGTAATTGTAAGGTTGTTTCCGTGGTTACACATATAAGTATAATGAGATTTAAATATCATTGTAAGGTTGTTTCCGTGGTTACGTATATAAGCATAATGAGATTTAAATATCATTGTAAGGTTGTTTCCGTGGTTACGCATATAAGTATTTGGCAAAAAATTAGGTGTAAGGTGATGTTCTTACTTATTTTAGTTATTATCAAATGTATTGTACTGATGGAGCATCACGAAGGGGAATTTCGATTCACTCGAAGTATTAGGGGCTTTAGGGTTATTGCGAAGGTCACTCCCCACCCCGTGAAAAAAAGAAAGTGGAGGATTTAGACAGAAGGATTAGTAGGATCGCAGAACGATACCCTGATTATAAAGAAGATGGTGTTGATCTTACATACCTCAGAGTCATCGGACACAGTTTGGGTGGCAATATAAATCAAGTAACATTTTATGCTGTATGGCAATTTTGAAACATTTATCACATAACATTTTATACAGTTCTTGTCAAAATAAATTATTATTTATAAGAAAATGTGTACTGGTGACCAAAATACCGGGTGACCAAAAAGTCGAAGTGACCAATAATTGCAGTGACTAGGTGGTACAATGACGAGAGTTCCTGTGACGAGACTTCCGCTTCTCCTCATTAGATCACGATTATACGCAAGGACGATAAATTTACAATGAAGGCGAAATTTGTGGATTTGTATCCACTCCCATACACTTGCAGCTTGCTTTATACTGAGTTATTCAATTATCGTCTGACAAAGCTGGGACAGGGACTGTGCCGCAGGTCGGGTATACAGGAGTCCATGGTTCAGGGGTGACTGCCTAATAAATTCTAATGCACTTTAAAAAGTTATGTACTCACTCATGTCACGCAAGAAGATGCTGAAACTGTCTGCCTTCATTTTCCACACATTTCTGGCATCTTCTTAGAAATGAGGGATTGGAAAGCAATGGTGGATCGTTAATGTTTAGGTGCGGGGTTTGGACTTTTTCCATTCTTCGGGTCTTTCTTAATTATAATCTCCACCGAAGCTAGGAATCACGATCAGTCATACAGAATAGCTGTACGTAACGATCCCAACAGTAGGTTTTTTTTTCTCTTCTCTCCTTCTTTCCACCTGAAGACGAAGGGAGAACCACCCTTCGAAACGTTGTGTCTTAATTTTTGATTGTGACAACCAGCAATGGAAAAAGTCCAAACCCCTCACCTAAATATCTTCTTAGAAAATTACCTAGTTTTAGTTTTTCTTCTTATCTTGAACACTTTCCGTAGCCACCGGCGTAGCTCAGTCGACTAAGGCGCTTCCTGCCGTTTCGGAATTGCGCTTGGGCGCGGATTCGATCCCCGCTTGTCACAATTTTTCATAGCATTTTCCTTCTAATCTTATAAAAAGCTTTAATGTAATCAGTAAATAAAATATATATCTCTATTAAATTATTATCTGTGTTTTTCAATTATTTACTGTAATATAAAAATATTGTTAGTATAGGATATGACCCCTACGTCGGAAAGAGAGGACAGGGAAGACCACGGCTCAGATGGTCTGACATGTTTACCAGAGAGGCGGGGAAACAATGGTCGAGGGCAGCAAAGAACAGAGTTTTGTGGAAAGAACTAGGGAAGCTCATTGTAAATAGATAACGTAATCAGTGTTAAGGTATTGTAAGTAGTGAAGTCAGTATTAGTGGAAATGTAAGATAAGTTTTGTAAATAGTAAAGTCAATGTTGAGAAAGTGTCAGGTAAATAGTGTAAATAGCAATCATGTTTGTCAAAGTGCCGGTGTCAGTATAATGTGTGTAGTGCAAGAAAAAAAATGAACAAAGAACAGAGTGCTGAGACTAGTTAAAGTCTAACAGGGTTATTAACCATGTCACGAAAGTAGTATAACGACAAGCTCGCCTGGATTGGCTCACCAAGCGAGTACACTTGAGCCATCCCTGTCAAGGGGGTTCTAACCCCATCACAGGAGGCCTGTGCCCAACATAGGACATCATGGCTAACATTCATTCATTCATTCATAGGATATGAAATTTAGTACTTCCAAAATTTAAATCTTTATTTTATTCTGTTCGTAATAATGTTTGCCTTATGACTAGCACTATTTGTTTTGAAGAATCACGATTTCTGAAGAATGGAGTTTACTTGTCTCGGGTGACACTCTGACTATAACAGCGAACGCGACCCGACATCTCGAGCACATTTCAGGTTTTCTTCTTTCGTATTGCCATTGTGCAAAGGAAACTTCTTTTCATGGTTAATCCGCCATCGCTTCCTCCCTATAGAAATATAAAACCGCTTGTCATATGTCACATCTCTTGACAGATTTAATAAGAGACGAAATGACAGGTCAATGAATTTTACAGTAATGGACTTCACATCCGTCGAAACAAAACATAATTAGAGATAGAAGAGCAGGATAATTACACTGCGCGGACACGTCAAAAGCCCAGTTTATCCTACAATTCTAGATACCCAAATATTTGACCAACTTTCTGATGCAGTTACCAATATCAACCTTATAGTATTTGGGAGAAATCGTAAATATATCATTACTTTTCACATTTTACATGGCTTCGCCCATTAAACGAAGATGTACCACCTAAATCTATCAACTTTCCTAGAACATGCGCACAATTACCGACATTGAAGGCATTTATGGCTTCGAAAGTTTACATAAATTAACCCAGAGAGAGATATTTGAAACCGAAGTTGGAACGTAATTTCGTATGGAAGTTTGTTTTGTAGGGATTCGTGATGTTCACGGTAAACTTCGATAGTTGTTGCGTAACTGTTGTAACTTCTAGTAGGGCTTTTTCTTTCAACTTAGCCTGTTCCACACTTCAAATTCTTCATTCACACAGAGGTTTTTAACCTACAGGGTCGTTACAGAAAGACGCGATATATTAAAATAATAATAATAATAATAATAATAATAATAATAATAATAATAATAATTTACTTGAACGATCATAATAATGGTACACTTTTGGTTCGCACTCCCGATGAAGCAAAAGCTTGTGGCCGGGAGTGGAGTTCACATCGAATAATGAAAAAGTAATATTACAAGTTTAAGCCTACACTAAAATAATTATTTAATTGTTTAATTTATATAATCAAATTAATGTAAGCAAAAGTAAAGTGATGAATATCAAAATAATAATACAAGAAAGAATAATATAAGAAATACAATGAAATTATATCAAATATATGTAAGCAAAAGAAAGTGATGAATATCAAAATAATAATACAAGAAATACATTGAAATTATATCAGGTAAAACATAGAAGATTCGGTTAACTAGAAAGTACAAATAATAAAATGAAATGAAAAATATTAAATAATACAATTGTAAAATAAATGCAAAATATTATGCAATAATATAATGGAATAATAATTATTATATACATAAATGATTTTTAGTTTTAATTGATTTATTGAATTTCGAAAGATTGAAAGATTCCTAATTTAGAAATATATATATTAAATTTCATGTAAAGAAAAAAATGAAAAATAACAAAAGTGAATATAGAAATATATATGTATGTGTATATATATATATATATATATATATATATATATATATATATATATAATAGAATGCTAATCATTGTTTTAAAATCAGTTGAAGTGCTTGCTTTTTAAATAATTTATTATTGGAAGTTGCTAATTTTGAATGTTTTTAAATGAAGTTATTATATAATCAATTTCTATAAATTACAGTTATATGAATGATTTTCCTGTCATAAAAAGTCACAGACTTGGAAGATTTTACTAAAATCACATTTTCGATAATATGTGACCTTTTTACGTATAATATTATTTGAAAACGTCTGTCAAAATGTTTTATTACTCGAGCTAGTGTTTCTTCAGAGATGTTCTTCAACGTAATAGCGTTTTTCTTCAGTCTTATGTGGCTTATTCCTTTATACGTCGTCCTTACGAAATCACAGAGCTAACAGTCATAGGGAATGTGGTCCGATGATTACGGCTGCCAGGATTATCCACGTCCATTAACTCGTTTTGTAAAAATGATTGCAAAGTAGGTCTGTTCTGTCCTGGAAGTGTTCATTTAGGTAATTTAGGACATGCATCATGCACGTATGTAAGTAGGAGTATGTGTGATATAAAGTGTGTTCCATGTGCATCGTGTTTTACATTTGCAAATAAAAAAGTCGTATGAACTAATTATTGTTTATACGGCTTAGTTACAGAAATATGACATCAAAGATGTCGTTCCTAATCACGTAAATGTTTATTGCCGCAGTTTGTTGTAGGCCTACCATAGTAAGTGTTCAAAATGTCCACCATTACAATCGCATCGTAGGCGTGCCCGTCTGTGCCACGAACTCTGATTTTGGAAGAAGAGATTGACTCCGTGGTCTGTTGGTCAGCATGCTGGCTTCCAGATCCCGGGCTCAGCTCTCGGTGAATTTTTCTTGAAGAAAGAATTCCCTGAGTGTCTAGAGTCTAGAAATTTGTATGTGTGTCGGGTTAATATTAATTAACCAATCATCACAAAATACATCAGGACTGTCGTTGGGCAGTAACCTGAACACACGTTTCAGCGTCACATTGTTGACATGTAACTCCATCTGTTAGCACAACCATAAAGCATCTAATAGATGCTATAGAGTTACCAACAACGAAAAAAAAAGTATGAGAGAAAAATAAAAAGGAAGAAGAGAGGACAATTCTGAATCCCAGCACATAGCTCCACAATTTATTGCCACAAGTGGTCTGTGGTGGGATGTATTCCAGCGTAAATCAGACCCTTTAGGTGACCGAATAACCAAAAATCACAAGGTGTGAGATCGGGTGATCTTGCCGGCTACGGAACATGTCCATTCCTCTCGATCCATCGTCCTAGAAATTTCATGTCCAAATGTTTGGGATAATGTGCAGCGTACATACGGGCAGCAGCAAATGAATTCACTCGTGCCTTCCCTAAATAAGGCTCATATCAGTACGTTCGCCATTAGAATAAAATTCTCGACGTTTTCCATTGTGAGGAACTCTGTAACTAAGCAGTTTAAACAAGTAGTTCTTAATGACATTATTTGTTTGTTTACAGGTGCATAACATGATGCACATGTTTAATGTATATAATAGCGGGACTATATAGGGATGTACATAGGATAACTCGAAATATGAGGTCAGTAAGCTGGGAAATGATTAGGTTGATGATTTGCAAAAGCAAGTGTAAGTTTTGATTTTTCGTAGTTTCCATCATTCTGTAGTGTAAACGAACTGAACTTTTGCTACTAAATTGCAATGAGATTTGCTTGAAGTGAACAATAACAAGAATAGCAGATAGGCTAAGTCAAATAGTGTAAGTTCTTACAGTCAATTACTTAACAATATTACATACATTGAACCTTTTTGTTATTACATGAAGTAGTATTTAAAAGTTATGACAAGCGTTTTCACCAATAATTTGGCATCTGCAGGTTACATTAAAAGAACATAGTAACATAAAATGAACATTTAAGATATTCCAGTTAAACACAATCGTTAAAAATTAAAAACTGGTATAATAGGCAATCTGAGCAATATGCCATTAAAATACACGTAGCAGGAAGATGATACCATGAAATCGTGGAATAGGCTGATAACACTGTATTAACTGTATTAACTGATAAGTGTACACTGTATTAACTGATAAGTTCCCATGGTATCATGACTGACGTCAGAGTAAACTTTCCATATCAAAATGTTACAAATTTTCTATCATTACAAGTCGAATATAGAAGTATCAAGTCAAAATTGTGACTTGAAAATAGTGGTTTATAGGAACAATTTGTATTTGTATTTCTTGCTACATATAACCAGCATTCTCATCTCTTAATGTATTGACAGTTGTCATAGCCTGTTGTGTATAAACACAGTTTTGCTATGCATTCACATTTCCAGTGCTCTCTATTTTTCTGAAGAAAGCACTTGGTCCCAGCTTCTTTTGCTCCATTCTCCCCTACCAGCCGATGCCATATTCCCCTAGCACTTTATGAATTCCATATATTCTTTATATCCAGGTAGTGTATGGTCGTCCCCTCTTCATTCTCTCTGATTGCGTCCATTCTAAAATTCTTTGTAGCAGACATTCTTCCGACATTCTTGTAACATGTCTATACCACATCAGTCGCTTTTATTGAAAATAACATTAGGAAACATATTTTACATATCTTCTGAACAAAAGTGGTTAATTCCTAGGGTAATAAAGTCGGTAAATCTCAAACTGATATTAAAAGTTCTCTATTTGGCCTTGTTTAAAATATATTAATGTATTTTAACAAACATGAAAAGCCCTTGCTACGTGTTAGTAACATACGTGTTATAATAATGGCAAGAACAATATTCAGAGAATACAAACAGGTTAAAAATTGTATTGTATGCATAAGTCTATAGTACTACAACAAAATTTAATGAAAAACACTCCTCAAAATTGGATGACTTGGCAATATCCGAAAATAAAAATTATGTCAATAAATAAATATAATTACTGTAGCGTCTTTGAATAGTCTCTTCAATTTAAAGAGACTTTACATAAATAATTATAATTAAAATATTCCCATCGTCTCTGACTAGCCAGTGCAGCTTAAACAAACAATTCGATAAGTAAATAAATAAGTAAGAAATAAGTGAATAAGTAAAAATATAATTGAATAAGTAAAAAATAAATGAATAGGTAAAAAATAAGTGTATAAGTAAAAATAAGTGAATAAGTAAAAAAATAAGTTAGGTCTAATAAGTAAAAAATAAATGATCAAGTAAAAAATAAACAAGTGAATGGTTAAAAAAATTAGTGAACAAATAAGTAAATGTTAAAATAAGTGAATTAATAAATTATTGTGTAAATAATTGAATAAAGTAATAAAAATAAATAATTGAATAAATTACTGAAGGTAATTAAGCGAAAAAATTAGTAAAATAGGCTAAATAAGCGAATTAATAATAGTAATAATAATAATAATAATAATAATAATAATAATAATAATAATAATGATTTATTGATTATAATTAAGTATCAGTAGTAAAGATAAATAAAGATGAATGAGTGAATAAAGTAATTGTAATTGGGCTTTGCCTGTTATGTTCAACAACAAATGAATAAATAAAAAAGTAGCTAATGTCAATAATAAAATTGAATGGAGTAGCAAAAATAAATAATTGAATAAAGTACTTAAGATAAATAAGCGAATAAAGTAGTAAAATAAATAAGCGAATAAAGTAGTAAATATAAATAATTGAATAAAGTAATAATGATAAGTAAATAAAGCAGTAAAATAAATAAGCGAATAAAGTAATAAAGATAAAAAAGCGAAGAAAGTAGTAAAGATAAAGAAGCGAAGAAAGTAGTAAATATACATTAGTGAATAAAGTAGCAAAGATCAATAGGCCTAATTGAATAAAGTAGCAAAAATAAATAATTGAATAAAGTACCGTATTAAAGATAAATAAGCGAGTAAAGAAGTAACGATAGGTAAGTGAATAAAGTAGCAAAGATCAGTAACTGAATAAGTAGCAAAAATAAATAATTGAATAAAGTACTAAAGATAAATAAGAGACTAATGTAGTGAAATAAATAAGCGAATAAAGCAGTAAAGATAGATAAGTGAATAAAGTAGCAAAGATCAATAATTGAATAAATGGTAAAAATAAATAATTGAATAAATTACTAAAGATACATATGTGAATAAAGTAGTGAAATAAATAAGCGAATAAAGCAGCAAAGATAGGTAAGCGAATAAAGTAGCAAAGATCAATAACTGAATAAATAGTAAAATAAATAATTGAATAAAGTACTAAAGATAAATAAGAGAATAAAGTAGTGATATAAATAAGCGAATAAAACAGTACAGATATATAAGTGAATAAAGTAGCAAAGATCAATAACTGAATAAATAGTAAAATAAATAATTGAATAAAGTACTAAAGATAAATAAGAGAATAAAGTAGTGAAATAAATAAGCGAATAAAACAGTGCAGATATATAAGTGAATAAAGTAGCAAAGATCAATAACTGAATAAATAGTAAAATAAATAATAGAATAAAGTACTAAAGATAAATAAGAGAATAAAGTAGTGATATAAATAAGCGAATAAAGCAGTAAAGATAGATAAGTGAATAAAGTAGCAAAGATCAATAATTGAATAAATGGTAAAAATAAATAATTGAATAAATTACTAAAGATACATATGTGAATAAAGTAGTGAAATAAATAAGCGAATAAAGCAGCAAAGATAGGTAAGCGAATAAAGTAGCAAAGATCAATAACTGAATAAATAGTAAAATAAATAATTGAATAAAGTACTAAAGATAAATAAGAGAATAAAGTAGTGATATAAATAAGCGAATAAAACAGTACAGATATATAAGTGAATAAAGTAGCAAAGATCAATAACTGAATAAAGTAACAAAAATAAATAATAGAATAAAGTACTAAAGATAAATAAGAGAACAAAGTAGTGAAATAAATAAACGAATAAAGCAGTAAAGATAGATAAGTGAATAAAGTAGCAAAGATTAATAACTGAATAAATAGTAAAAATAAATAATTGAATAAAGTACTAAAGATAAATATGTGAATAAAGTAGTAGATATGAACAAACAAATAAAGTAGTAAAGGTCAGTGATGGAATGAAGTGGTAAATATACATAAGTGAATAAAGTAGAAAAAAATGAATGATTTATGGAATCAATTAAAGTAAATAAGTGAATAAAATAGTGAAGTGAACAAAGTACAAAACGTAAGTAATTTAATAAAGTAGTAAAAGTGTGTGTATTACTAAAGATAAATAAGGGAATAAAGTAGGAAAAGTAAATAAGTGAATAAAATAGGTGTAGTAAAGATAAATAGGTGAGTAATGAAGCAAATATAGAAAATTGAATAAAGTATAAAATATATAAATAAAATAATGAATTGAAATAAATAAATAATAAAATTGCAACCATCTTTTCGTCTTGGAATAGCTTCCATTTTTACAGAGACGCTGTAATTATAAAGAACTTCGATCTTTCGTGAGCCATGATAAGTGAATGCGTATTATTATCCTGGAGCGATATTGATAAGCACTAGCAGTGCACATTGCACAAACTTTCGGTTAGGCGTAGCAGTGAAACAGGAGTACAGTATGCATGTTAGGCTAAATGTAATGCGGCCCGCGGGTCACAGTTTTCACATTAGTACTGGGTTGGCTGGAAACACATACACACAAACAAAACACAGGAACTTTGCGCACTCAAATAATCAAGAACAGGACTACCCCATCTCCAGACCACCGGCTTGTTGACTCTTCGCCTCTGGGGTCCCGGCTAGAATCTTGCTGCATTCTATGTTGCTTTTGTTGAGAATGAAACTTTATTGTTGTCAGAGTTGCCAACTGTCCGGTATTTATGTAATTCTCTTGTTTCAGATTTACTGTAGAGTTTCGTATCATATGTTCATTTTAAAGGTGACACTTTCCACAGTAGGAAGTTAATTGAAATTGCGTTTCTTTAGGGCTTGCGTGAGATTTAGTTGTGTCCATGTGTTTTTGTAAATAAATCTTACAAGTACAGACGTGGACAAATTATTAGACAAAATTAATTATATGTGCAACAAAGCTGTGTTTGTCGGCAGAAATAATGAACAAAAATATATTTTGCACAGAAATAATGAACAGAAAATTGAGTCTGGAGGTTACTAACATTTTGTGAACATTCCCTTACTCTTTATTAACACGTTAATTTTGTCAGGGATGCTGGAAACCAAAGTTTGACACTTCCTTTGAATATTAGCATCATTTAGCCAGATATCAAACAGTGCTTAAGTGAGTCCATGTTTTGTTGTAAGCCTCTTTTTGTTCACTTTCTTCTTCAGTATAGATCACATATTTTCAATTTTGTTCATGTCCGGTCCTCTTGCAGGCCATGGGAGATCAGACTGTTGAATATCTTCTGCAGTATATAATTAAAACACCAGTGGTACCAACACAGCCAGACAAAATATACTTAACCATTGGAAAAATATACCAGAAGATGTAAACAATCATATTTACAACAATAGAGACTCTTTGAATTATACTGGTAGTTGATATGACGAATTATATTATGGTTCCAAGAAAAACGTTTTAGTCTAATAATTTGTCCACGTCTGTACAAGAAAATTTATTGCCCTGGTGTAGCTCAGGCGTTAGCGCGTTTGCCTGCTTTTACCAGATTGCGCTCGGGTATGGGTTCGATTCCCAGGTTGGTTTTTTCCGAGATATTCTCTAATTGTAAGGCAGTTTCATGTAATTTACGGCGAATCCTCGGTCTCATCCCGCCAAATACTATGCTAAATAATCTAGTAGTTAATACAGCGTCGTTAAATAACGGGCTAAAATGTATGCAAAGCTACAGAATGTAAGGAACACCATTGGTTGACTTTTTTTACTAAAATAAATATATTTTTTTTTGTTTTTATTGAAAAAGTATCTCTATCCTTACAGATGATGCTTGTAAAATTTCAGATACTTTCGACCCTTTAAATACTTGTTTAGAGGTGTGCGTGCTTTAAATCCCATACACTGTCTACTGTTTTTCTCGGTTGTATTTTTTACAGGTTCAAAATTTGTTTACTTCCACAAATTTTGATCTAACTGTATGAAATGTTTTCCACACCTCACCCAATCCATACTGTACGAAAGATCACATTTGAGTACGATTTCAAAAGGATTAAAAAAATAATTTGTATAGTCGTGGATTTTTTATTCGTATTTGAGGTATAGTAATGTAAATATTCTTGTGAACTAAACTAATAGGCACATTTAAAATTTCTATACACTGCTTCACCGATGTAGGAGAAAGCCAATGTTTACCTACTTACTGTATATAACACGCGGAGGAAGTTCCCTGCAATTGGCAAGCATCATGTTTAGATGGAGCATCAGAATCAAAGAATATTATGAACATAAAAAAAAATCAATCATACAGAAATGGGTATTTAAGTGTTGTTAATTCACCATAAAAGTATATCTGATACAACGTTAATACAAATTAATTTTATTTTCTAAATATATCTTATATATAAAAGTCAATGTGGCTATGTATGTATATATTGTATGTACTCTATACAAATCTACACGCTTTGACCGATGTTAAATTAATTAAAAAGATAAAAAAATAAAAATAAATACGATAAACCATTGATGTATAATGTTAAAATGCAATCTTATACAGTCAATTGTCTGTTGTATTCAACATCGACTTCCATGAGGCCATGGAAAAATAACACGACATGAAATAAGATTGTTGATACATCATGCAGGCCAAAATCTAGACAATCTGGGTTGTGTGACTGTAGCCTGTATGTATTTTCGTTTGGTTTTACTTTGTTTATAATTTGATTTTCTATTATTTTATTCATATTTCTGGCGGTGTGGAAGAAGGCCTAATGGCCTTAACTACGTCAGAAAATAAATAAATAGATAGATAGATAAATAAATAAATAAATAAATAAATAAATAAATAAATAAATAAATAAATAAATAAATATTAAAAACAGTTGAACGTAAGGCAAATGACGAAATGTTTTCTTTTCGATGCCTGACCTACAGGTGATTAAATTGAGTTAACCCTGGCAGGCATTTAGCTAAGAAGTTCGTTAATTCAAGTACGTGAACGCTATACAAAGATCAATCTTTTAGGGATGAGGAAAGCTTAGTAAAGACAATTCGTTTTGGTTGTCTGTAGTTGGATTTCCGAGATTTCCGAAAAGCCTAACAACCAGTTTAATTAAAAATAGAAGCAGAAAGGATAAAACAGGCAACAGCGGGTGATTTCATCTAGTCTATCTGTAAAATACGATAATAAATAAATAAATACATAAATGGACAATAGATAAATAAATAAGTAAGTAAATAAATAAATAAATAACTAAAAAACAAACAAATATTACCTTAAACTCTCCAACAATATCTTTAATACTTGCGCTGTTACCAAAGCATTGAATAATATTTACTTTGTCAGAAATACTCAGAATTAAAAGTGTTTGTGACATGATGTCTTACCGGTATGCGGGGGCTTTGATTCTCGTCACAATAGACCACGTTGTACTGTTTTGTGCTTTCTTTCGACTCAAACGCGTCCTACTAAATGGTGAAGCTGTGTATCACTTATTATTGTTGACAGTATAATGAACATAACAGTAATTTCAGTTACAATAACTTTATATGAGGATACAGAAATGAAAGCTTTTTTTTTTTTTTGTGTAACATGTTAAAAGTGTACTTATATTTACCAATTGAGCTGAAAATTTGTGTGTGCAGAATTTATATGCGAATGTATTTGTAAAAAAATTAAAACTATTCGTCCACTATTTAAACATTTACATATCTCCTTATTAATAAATAAAAGGTATTCAATTTGTTATTGTTTAACTTAATGCTCTTTCTTTTGCAAACTTATTCCTCGAAATGATTAGTAGCAAAATGGTCTTATTCAGTGCGATTACAATATAAATTCAATACAGAATTCTTAAACACGTTGAGAAGAAATACAAGCCTGAACGCTATTAGGATAATGATACTTTCATTATTCCTGCAGGAGGGTCCATTTTAATCCAATTTTATAAATATATGTATTAGGTGTGGACTCTATAATGCCTTCAATTCGAAAGCTATTAATTTATTGAATAATAAAACAGCGGCGTTATTTGAATTTTATATCAACCTTCTTTTACATAAACAGGCTGAGTCATCTGCACCTTCTTTATAAGAAGTTATATAATCACTTACATTAAACGTCGATTCCGTAACGAAATACTCTTAAACAGATCTGGTATTAAAATAGTATGGCTGACCCGATGCACTAGCTCTGTTGGTCTAGGCATGTTTGCGGATTCTAGTCTCAAAACATCATTTTGTTTTAATACTCGTGCTTTAATGTGGGAACAACGGAATATTTAATAAGTTTCTCCGACGTTAATTCGATGTCAGCAATCTACACTATTCCAGAAACTTCGAAATGGGGAGCATTTCGCGGAACTGGACATCACTTGACAAAAAGAAATTTAATTTTGTCCAATGTATTAAAGAACACATGGACTATTTAGCTGCGTATTACAGGTCTGCGAAAAATAGTGAGTTTTTTTTGCGGACACGCATTAAGTTTGCACAATCTGAAACAACAGCTTTTTTAGTATTTTCCGTAGATGGATACTGAATCTATTTTTAGACAACTGCGTTCAACGATTTGAAATTAATATATATGAAAGATTTTAGAATGCTGGGTTTGCAATGAAAGACCTCTTGGGCAGACCACTATGAATATAGTGTGTGTGTGAGTGTGTGTCATATGGGCCTATATATATATTGAAATATGTACCTACTGATAGAATGTTGAAACTAGGCTTTTCACAGAGTGTAGATCAGTTTTTGGATCAAAAAGACGCAAGAATACCTTCAGCTTGCAAAAGAAACTCTTAAATTTTTTATAATATTAAGTAACCTTGTATTTATACAAAATGCGTTTTTGTATATAATTGCCATCAAACAAAAGCCAAAAATCTCCTTGAACTTGAAAATAATGGTGTGTGTGTTTTGTGTGTGTGTGTTTTTTGTGTATGTTTTTTGTGTGTGTGTGTGTGTTTTGCGTGTGTGTGTGTTTTTTGCGTGAGTGTGTGTTTCTTTGCTCGTGTGTGTATTTTTATGTGTGTGTGTTTTTGTGTGTATTTTTGTGTGTGTTTTGTGTGTGTGTTTTTGTGTGTGTTTTGTGTGTGTGTGTTTTTGTGTGTGTGTTTTTTGCGTGAGTGTGTGTTTCTTTGTTCGTGTGTGTATTTTTGTGTGTGTGTGTTTTTGTGTGTGTTTTGTGTGTGTGTGTGTTTTTGTGTGTCTGTTTTTTGCGTGAGTATGTGTTTCTTTGCTCGTGTGTGTATTTTTGTGTGTGTTTTTGTGTGTGTTTTGTGTGTGTGTTTTTGTGTGTGTGTTTTTTGCGTGAGTGTGTGTTTCTTTCCTCGTGTGTGTATTTTTGTGTGTGTGTTTTTTGCGTGAGTATGTGTTTCTTTGCTCGTGTGTGTATTTTTGTGTGTGTGTTTTTGTGTGTATGTGTGTTTTTGTGTGTGTGTTTTTTGCGTGAGTGTGTTTCTTTGCTCGTGTGTGTATTTTTGTGTTTTTGTGTGTGTTTTGTGTGTGTGTGCTTTTGTGTGTGTGTTTGTTTGTTTGTGTCGTATAGGCCTACAGAGTCCAGATTTAAGAAGCTACATTTTGAAAAACACGCTCATTTTTCGCATTAATTATTTTTATTTTATAAATACTGAAACTTTTTTATGTTTATGTTCAACGTTGTTTATGTTTATATTTCCAAATTCAAAACAAATTTATGTTAATAAAGTGTTTTTGTTTTTATTTTTTAAATCGTCTCGCTATCTCCTTCAGTTCTTTCCACGACCCCCACTTTGAGAACCAATGGGATGAGAAACGGTTGTCTCCAACAGTTATACTGGATATAATATATTGATGTGGTGACCCTCTTGTTACCTAGGTGACAAACGAGTCGCTCTCATCACAGTGAACACCTCAATCCACTGTGAAACAAGAGTTAGAAAACAGCTCTTATAAGCACGCAGAAAAAAATTATTTTAGGAGCCAGACACTACCCGAACGTGATTATTTCTTATTAGTACTGTTCCGCCCACGTGTTCTGCTTGGCAGCGTTTCCAGACTGCAATAAAGAACATGTGTAGGATCAAAGTCACCGATTTTATGAGTCTTAAGGGAACTATGACCCCCATAATTTTCGGAATTTTATTGCCGACCCGGCCAATACCTCTGTATAAGCTGGCTCCTATAGTTAAGTTATCAGAGAAGTGTGTGAATGGAACTAATCAATTACCGGTACCAAAATCATTAATTTTATTAGAATTGGTATTATTGTAAGGCATAACAATGAATTCCTTTTAATAATAAATAAATAAATACATAAATAAATAAATAAATAAATAAATAAATAAATAAATAAATAAATAAATAAATAAATAAATAAATAAATAAATAAATAAATAAATAAATAAATAAATAAATAAATAAGTAAATAAATAAATGTCAAACATAAGTACACCTCAGATTAATAAACTAATTATATTCTATAAATTTTGAGGTCATCAAGAAAACGTTTTACGCCGACTTGTCTTGTTCCGGTTATACAGATGTATCTAACTTCATTTATCCATCTGTTCCTCGGAAGTATTATTATTATTATTGATGTGGCAATTTAGTTGTTTCCATATATTGTATATATATACGTATCACTTGTAATAATCTTATATTATGAAACTTGCCTTTCGTTATTCTTTTGTTTTTTCATTCAGTTTACGATCTATTGAAGTCAATATATATATATATATATATATATATATATATACCAGGTGATTCAAAATTATTTGAATAAGTTAGGAGATGAGGGACCAAGTCGTTTACAACAGGAAATAATAATAATAATAATAATAATAATAATAATAATAACAATAACAATAATAATAATAATAGTTTCTCTTAGGCACCGTTGTTTTCAAACTATGCATTTTTTTATAATTGTTGAGAAAATTATAATTTCAGCTGTATTAAATCAGTCGTAGTAAAAATGTCTTATGTAATGAAGTCAACTTGTCATAGTAAGCAAGATAACCCGACCATAATATTACAAAGGTATTTACTTACTTATTTATTGCTTTTAAGAAACCCGGAGGTTCATTGCCGCCCTCACATAAGCCCGCCATCGGTCCCTACCCTGAGCAAGATTAATCCAGTCCCTACCGTCATATCCCACCTCCCTCAAATCCATTTTAATATTATCCTCCCATCTACATCTCGGTCTCCCCAAAAGTTTTGTTCCCTCCGGTCTCCCAGCTATATATGCATTTCTGGATTCGCCCATACGTGCTACATGCCCTGCCCATCTCAAACGTCTGGATTTAATGTTCCTAATTATGTCAAGTGAAGAATACAATGCGTGCAGTTCTGCGTTGTGTAACTTTCTCCATTCTCCTGTAACTTCATCCCTCTTAGCTCCAAATATTTTCCTAAGAACCTTATTCTCAAACACCCTTAATCTCTGTTCCTCTCTCAAATTGAGAGTCCAAATTTCACAACCATACATAACAACCGGTAATATAACTGCTTTATAAATTCTAATTTTCAGATTTTTTGACAGCAGAGTAGATGACAAAAGCTTCTGAACTGAATAATAACAGGCATTTCCCATATTTATTCTGCGTTTAATTACCTCCCGAGTGTCAAATATTACCTTACAAAATTAAAAATGGCAGGTTTACCTTTTTACTGTGATTGGTTAATTTCTTTAAGTAATATATTATTGTTTTGCTACATTACAGTTGAAATTTTTAATTTTGTAAACAATAATACAAATATTGGAGGGGTGATAGTAGAAGGAAGAAGAATAAAGTGCATAAGGTTTACTGGTGATACGGCGTTGTTAGCAGAAGAGGAGGTGATACTAAGGAATATGTTACTGGAGCTAAATGACAGTTATGAGCAGTATGGGATGAAGATAAATGCAAACAAGATGATGATTATGGTTATCAGGAAAAAATAAAGAAGATAAGCGTACGAATTCGAAATGAGACTGTGGAGCAATTGAACAGCTCTATATACTTGGACTGTACTATTAGTAGTAACATGAAATCAAAAGAAGGATAGCAACGGCAAAAGAAGGAGCATTTTCTACGAACCTCTGGAAAAATAATTAAAGAAATGACTAGTGAAGTGCTTTGTGTGGAGTGTGGCATTGTATGAGGACAGAAATGTGAACATTACGGCGAAGTGAAAATAAGCGACTAAAAGCATTTGAAATGTGGATATGGAGAATAATGAAACGTGTGAAGTGGACTGACAGAATAAGAAATGAATCTGTGCTAGAAAGAGTGAAGAAAGAATAATGCTGGACCTGATGAGGAAGAGAAAAAGAAATTGATTGGGTCGCTGGCTAAGAAGTAAGTGTCTGGTGCATTGTTGTCAACATATCGCCCTATAATCTCGCTAAAAATGTCAACAAAATGTAGCTAAATCTCTCCAAAGTTTGTTAAAAAAATTCCCAGAATTGTCGCTAAAAATTAATAATAAATATCACTAAATAAAAATAAGAAAAACATGTATATGAGGAGAAAAATATAATTTCTTCATCGTCATCCTCTTCTGAGGAGTCTGGTTGTATTGTTGACGGCTGTGATGTTGAGGTGGAAGCGGTGGGAACAGCTGATTGTGAATACACTGCATTTGATCCATTCATTGAGACTACAATTTCTGGCAAATTGTAAGTGTGGAAATTTTCACCCAAGCGTTTGACCACAATTTTTTTTTTTTTGTGAAATCTAACACTTTTTAAATCTTATATGTTAAAATATATTAAAACCAGCTAAAACTACAATCTCATTTGCTTCACACGAACTGTCGGCACAAAATTTCAAAACTCAATTGCCTCGGGTCGGTTCGGAGTGGAAAATCTCCGCGTTGCGGGAAAGAACCAAGAATTAGCCGGAGCTCTCGACTCGTCACGTGCCAATCAAAGTTGCCACCGTTTATCGGTGTTGGAGCAGTAGCATTGAGAGAGACCTAACCGTGAGAATCATTGAATCAGCACCTTTCACCCCTGATCACTGATCACGAATATATGAGATAGGGCTTTCATGTATGAATCATTAGACGACTCAGTCATGAACCCATGCCTCTTTTAAAACTAAGAAGTGCATGACTTCAGTTGAATGTTGTAACTTAAAAGAAAGGAAAAAGTGGAAGAATATAAAAAATCAGCAGAAAAGTCACTAATCGTATTTTACAAAATTTTTCGCCGAGACTGATTCAAAATTCCCTAGATTTAGCGACTTATCGCTAAATATGGTAACACTGCTGGTGAAGAACGTACTGGAAAGAAAAGTTAGGGACAGGAGGATATCATGATAGACAACATTGAGATACCTACATCGTATGCAGTATCTAAAACTGCCCACAGACTGAACGATATATTGTAGGATACGTGACACTTCGTATTAGAAGTTATATATAAATTCGTTTAGACATGTCGTTCGCTGTTTTTCTCCACAAACGTAAATAACTGTAGTTCGACAGGTACGAGTAGTACGAGTTTACTGATGGCTAGAAATGGTGGAATTTATCTACAGTAATCTCACTAGAGCAGGGATGTTAAAACGCCGCCCGAACTTAGTTCTCATACTACAAGCAATATCATCCAACCAGATTCAATAAAAAAATAAATAAAATACAATCATTGCTCTTAAGGAAATGTGCAAGTTCTTGAGAGTACGCACGCTTTGACATCCCTACACTAGAGGTTTTGATTTATCTATAGATAATCGAAACTCGAGTGGGATTTAATTGCCAATACACGATTAGAAGAAAGTATATAAAGATTAGAAGAACTAAAGTACTCTAATACAATAAAATATTAACTGACATAATAAAATACTAAACTGTCTTGAAAATGTATTATTATACCATCTCATCATGACAAATATTACGCTAGATGGCAGTAGTGTGTTAGGATCAGCTGTTCTCTTGTTACCAGTTGTGCCAACTATACAATAGCCTATGCATTGAACTCTATGGACGATTACTAGTCAAGAAGGCTTTGTTGATTCAGTTTCATTTTTATTAAAACAGTTGCATTCTACTTCAATTATCAATATACTGTATATTAAACAATCTCTGATACGTGACTATCCATAATCTCATACAGCAGAAACTATAATATAACCTAAATAATATAAATAAGATAAATGATAGGAAAGTTTTAATTAAGGATGATGAAATAAACATGAATCGTTTTGAAAGGTACATTTATTGAAAGTACAATGCTGACAAACAAAGAAACAAATGCTGGGGAAGTGATAAAAATAAACAGATGCTAGGGAGGTGATCAGAATTGTAGGATAAGCAGCCATTGTTGGTTGAAACGCGTTGTTCCTTACCCTTCTTGGTCAAAAGTAATATGATGTAGTAAAAGTGCAGTAGTCGACTTAAAAGTGATAATTTGGCGCTTTAGAAATCAGATTATGCATATTATAGCACTTTCAATGTTGGACTTAAGGATTTTGTAGCGTTTTTGGATTGAACTTTTGGAAATTTTGGTGGTTGAAATTCAGTGTCATCAATGTGTTCTTCTGCTTCTTCTTCTTCTTCTTCTTCTTCTTCTTCCCTTCTTCAAGTATTAGACCAAATGGCCTGTTACGATCTCACAGTTGAATTTTCAACCCAGCGCTTCTTTGGACGACCGAGAGATCTCATCCCGTTTGGACGATAGTGGAGCATGACTTTTGGGATTCTATCTCTATGCATGCGATGCAGATGATTTATCCAGTTGTTCTGATAATGTTTTACTTGATTAATTACAGGTTCTAGTTGTAATTCTTCCATTACATCTTCATTGCATTTGTAATCCCATTTCGTATATCCCGATGTATATTTCATAAATTTCATTTCATTAGCCGTTATTCTGCTTTCGTCTTTCTTCCTCAATGTCCTTGCCTCACTGCCGTAACAAAGTACAGGTCTCGCCAAGGTCTTGTATAGGCGAATTTTAGAAAGCCTTTGTACTAGGGAAGGTTTCATAATGTTAATTATTCCTATTGTTCTGGTGTATTTAGAAATTTTCTGTGAAATGTCTACTTCATCGAAAAAAGATAATGTGTATCCGAGATATGTAAAATAATTTACTCTTTCTAATATTTTTGAATCTAAACATATTTTACTAGGCACAGGGTATTTTCCGCAGAAGGCCATAATTTTAGTTTTTTCTTTGTTGATTTTCATATCATATTTAATTGAAATTTTGTTAAAATTAAAAATTGAACGTTGTAATTCATCTTCTGAGGATGCCACCAGAGCTAAATCGTCTGCAAAATTGTTTCCATTCTCTAATAATTATTTTATTCATATATATAATAAATAATAAATAGCAACGGTGAAAAGCCTCAGCCTTGTCTTACGCCTGTATGAATTCAGTGTGTTAACAAGTGCAATTTCTAGATTTTTCCAGTTAAAATTCTTGGCAACAATAAATAAGTAAAGGAACAAATAAAAGCACAGTGAAATGGTGAACATTGAGAAACATGCCAAATGATATGGTGTGATTTTATTCCGGCCATTGCCACTATAAATATTTCATTTTTTACTTCGAAAATTATTTCTTTAATCAGAAAACCCATGCGTTATTTTGTTAACCATAGTGTATGGAATATGCAGTAAAAATGTCATGTTCCTATCATGAAAATTGTAAGAGCCTTTACACTTAGAATCAGACTAAATGTGCTGAAAAAAAAAGTATGAGAAAACAGCTTGTAAAATTTGCATGGAATTGAAGTTTAAGGGTTGAGCTTATTTATATACTGCGTAATTTTTATGCTTTCAAACGCCGCGAGCATTGAAACGTTCTCAATATATAAATAATAGATTGCTGATTAATTTTTACAGGAAAACGAAAATGTGATTTTTGACTGAAAATTACCAAAATTTCACCCGTCACCACCCTTAAGATAATCATTTTACTTCACATCCCACTAGCAACTACTTTGTCTATACAATTCTACAAATTCTTCTCAAACTTTTTTTTGAGTCCATGACAAAATTCAAATTTAAATTAAAAAATCACATTCTAGTTCGTGGAATTGCTTGTTGAACACTGTCAGGTTGCGCAGCTTCACCTTAACCCATGACATATAGTAAATATTGTAACTATGCTGTTGTAAAATTGAAAATTAATATGTAATGTATTTATTATTATTATTATTATTATTATTAATATTATTATTATTATCATTATTATTGTCAGTTATCAATATCATCATTGCTATCTCTGTTTTCTTTCTTTTTTCTTGTATTAGCTCGATGAGAGCTCTATAGTGTTCTTTTGACTCTGTTGACCCTCTACAGGGCTTTAACTTAATTTGTATTATTTTCATCAGTGTTTATATTTCTTTTTTTGTATTTATATGTGCTATCTGGTAGGATGGAAGAGAAGGCCTTATAGCCTTAATCCTGTCAGATTAAATAAATAAATTATTATTATTATTATTATTATTATTATTATTATTAAATAAATTATTATTATTATTATTATTATTATAAAATATGTAATTATATTAAAAAACAATCACAGCATTTGGTTTAAGATAAGTGAAATTGTACCACAGATATAATCGGTCGTAACAACCTCTACACGTTGCAACCAGTCGTTCGATATGCCGGTAGTACGACAGATTTTATGGAAACTCCGTATTGCCATCCTATTCGACAGCAACGTACTACACGCCACACACGTTGCAATAATTATCGTTGAAACCATCGAACCAACTGCAGTTGTACGAAGGATTGTACAACCGATCGTTGAGTCTGTGGTATGTTTAAGAGGAAAGCAGAAAATAGGGAAAATTATAAAATATTGAGTTTGCAGTGAAAGGCCTGCCTTTGTTCAGAGCACTATGAATGAAAGAATATTATTATTATTTACATTTCTTGTTGTAAATGATTTGGTCTCTCACCTCCTAACTTATTAAAACCTTTTAATTATCCGGTATTTATCGAATTTAACAGATCATAAAATGAATGAAGAAAACAAAAGGAACAACAAGTAGCAGTTTCAACTCACATCTTATCATTACATTTATAACTAGCTAAAAAATTTTAATATATTTATTTTCGCTAAACTGGAGAATTCCCACGGTATCTTTGAACCGTGCCGTTACGTTTAGCACCAAATTTAAGTAAATACACAATCTTGCCAACATAAGAACACGACGTTGGTGTGTGGCGTCGTTGGAGGGAGAAATTTGTTTCTTTTCTCTCTCTACCTCCTTCGTTCTGAACATTACTGAGAGATAGCACCACTGTTAGCTACAAGATATATTTGCGCAAATATATTGAAGTAGATTACGTGACCTATTACGTGACTTAGATGAGAGTCTCGAGACAAAAGTTTTGCTATATTTCTTTTTTTATTAAATGTTAAGCACAGGAACGCCATTTCTTAATTTTATTTAAGAATCCAGCCACACAAATTATCTTTGCATCAAGAACGGATGCTCCCTGGACCAAATTATCGTATTTTATAATTGTTTGAACGCAACAGAAGCCAGAAGTCTTGCACTTGACTAATGCAGTGAATTATTTAAGAATATAGTCGCGAATTTTACTACCACCATTTCGATTGTGTTTTGTTCGGCACGGCTCGGTATGGCCTGGTGACTAGTGGCCAGCGAGTAACGTCGACTATCGACATTGCTCTGCTGTGGGTATTATCCAGTTGTTCCTTTATTTTTATGTGCTAAAAAGTACGAAAATACAGTATTTTCTAAAAATAAAAAATATATATATTTTTAAATATGACAAAAATATCTTACTTAATTTGGAAAAAAAAGTTACTAGGTACTCACCAACCATACTTGAGTGCTAGTAGTTGGCCGAGAATTGCAGTGAACAAACACATTCTGGAATTTGTCCCTTAGTAATTGTGCTTCTGAACCTGGTAGCGAGTCTAGTTTAATTTTCACGGCACGCACCTCTCTGTTTCAGACAACATGTTTTTGGATGTTTCGAGTTTTTTATGGTGTCACACAAAAAGCTTAGATTTACTAATAGGAATGCCAAATCGTTTTTTAAACAACCATCTTTCAGTATATCTTGAAGGATATCGATTGACGAAGCCCGATAACAGGGAATAACAACAAGACGTATTGCTCTACTTGATGGACATGAGCGAGAGGCGAGAGCTTTGTTTAAATTAAATAATGTTCATATCCGAGCTCTTATCTGTTGTGTTTCACAAACAAAGCGTTGAATGAAATCATCTTCAGCAACAATAAACATTCCTAATTATGTGTTGCAAGATCTCTCCTCCTTGTCTATGTTAATTTATTCTCTAATGATAACACTGATATGCTGCCTAGCAGTTCTCAGAACTTGAGGCGATACTATTACAAAATGGAGCACTGATACACCACACAGCGCTTAGAAACACGAAGCAACCAAGAATTCTTAAAAAGATAACGTACTTCTGACTTACATAATTGATTTAGTTTTAAAATGTTTAAAAGTTCTTTTAAAAAATTATTTAAGTAAAAAAAACTCCAAGACTTATGTGTTTATAATAGATTTCCTGAAAATATGTATTTACATAATTATTTTGTGAAAATAGGGTAAACTAGGGTCTGTTGGACAGTCGGGCATGTTGGACACTCTGTACTTTAACATGTTACCTCGCCACCTGTGGGCACCACATTCTGCTAGAAGTCAATGACGGAAGTAGCCCCACTCGTGGCTACTTCCGTCATTGACTTCTAGCAGAATGTGGTGCCCACAGGTGGCGAGGTAACATGTTAAAGTACAGAGTGTCCAACATGCCCGACTGTCCAACAGACCCTAGTTTACCCTATGTGTTTTTATGTGAAATAAAATTCGGGTTTTAAACTTGAAACTTCATGTTCGGAATTTTTAACTTAATTGTGTTTTATCACACGCAAAAATAATATTTAATTACATAGGAATCCGCTCCTTATTTATAACAATATCATCACTTGTTTACAACTGATTAATTTCTGAATGAGTATCCAATTATTCTGAAGTCCAGTAGCGGCTGGTGGTCAAAATAATGAGTGTGCTACAATCTCTATATCGACCTACTGTATAGGCCTACACTTATATGTATTTATCTTAATTTGAGTCTCGCCTAGTGATGACATATGAAGTCCATACGACGTTCTTTCGTACTGCAGAACTTGTCATTTGGTGTTAAACCCCTCCATCTTGGACATCATACTCTTTTATATTGACAGTGTTGCAAGAGCAGTGAGACGATCCTGGGACATAGTGTTCCTTAAAAACGTTTTTATGCGTGTCAAGCAAGAAAAAATCTTTCTGCCTCAGCAGTGGTCATTGGTGTTGTAACCAAAATATTTAAGAACTTCGTTACTTCACAGAATGGATCCTGTAAACTGTTGGAGACTACCTATGTATTGTAACAATTGAACAGCCATCTATATTTCGGAAGTCAGGTCTTCCGTATAGAAATCCAAGTTGTATCTGGAACACTCTGTTGTTCAGCATAGTATAGGTGTTGACAGTAAAGGCTGGTTCACAATAAACCGGAAACGAGAATCGGAACAAAAACGGTAAAATTGTTAAAATGTGTACATTCACAATTAACGAAAAGCTTGCCCGAGCCCGGGATCGGGAACAGAGAGTTGGCCAAGTTTCAACTTTGGCGTTCACGTTTCCGATCACATCCCACTAGATTCATTCTATTGCCATCTGAAAGCTATTTTGTCGTCATATATTTTGTAGTAAGAAGACCGTGACATAACCTATGCATTATTTTGTTCTGTGCTGTGCATCATGGAGCAAGTTTTATTTGATGAGATTCTAATATTGAGTGTTGAGGAAAATTCTCACGTTTACGATAAGCGGCGCGCCTCGTATAAAGATGAGAAAATGAAGGAGAATACTTGGCTTTCAATAGCTGCATCTTTGAACACCGATCGTAAGTGAATCATATTTTTTACTGTATTGGTTGTATTACACACTACATATTCATGCTTCAGTTCAATAACTACTGTTGTGTTCATTTTTGTTCTATTACAAATGTTTCTTCTCCAATTATTTTACGTTATGGTAGACTTAAAATAGGTTGTGATAATAAAGATGCATGGGCATATTTGTAGTACCGTTGAAATTTTGAAGTTGGTTAACCTGTGTTTATGTTGGCTGCCTTGTACTCATGAGAGAACGCCATTGGTCAATTATACACAACTAACATCAGAATGCGTAATATCGACTTTACATATCGTTATTGACATACATATCGATATGCATAGTCGTCTACTTTCTCGGTTTATTGTGAATCAAAAATTTTCATATTCACGTTCCCTGCTTCTCGTTTTCACTCTGGTTCTCGTTGCCGGTTTATTGTGAACCAGCCTTAACTTCAACGGGTAGATGGTAGCAGCAATCGGATACTTGAATTACCAAATACATTGTAAATAGTTCCGAGTTCCTTCACAAACAAGCATTCTTTCTTTACGCTTTAATTTTGCAATCTCCAAGCTGTGTAGTGCTGAAGCTGAATACAGCAATTTCCCGCGTAAAAATAGCCAATCAGAGCAGTGATTTCAGCTTCGCACATGCGCATAACTGTCTACATTCTCATGTGGAGTTTTGAGTAGCACAACGAACCCCCTGAGGCACCAAAGAGCGAAGAGCGAAGACTGAACACTTTATAAAGCGTCATGAACATAACCACGGGAAATTGTCAAATGACAGATCAAATACTGTGGTATTACAAATACATTATTTGAGCAAAAATTATCTTTGTGCTGTAGCACATAAGGACGGGCCGTCCCTGCTGAAGTCTGTAATCGACAAATTCTCAGAGTGTATCAAGGTTCTGCACATGTGGCACACCGATTGTTCGTAATTGATCAAGAATACAAACACTTGAACTAAGATAAAAGCGACTACAAATCCGATCATCCGTTTTAAGATTCCGACGGCTTTGTAAGATACTTCGCTAAGTAATTTATCCTATTACATGGCTGCACTCTCTGTCTGTATTCTCTACTGGTTAAGGTTTCAGAATAGTAATATCTCTACCGTAGCCTTTTCATGATTGAACGTTTCAAAGGCTTAAGATTCCAAGCGTGTAATTCGCAGGATATATCAATCGTTTTTCATTTATGTTATTCACTGCCATTTTCACTACGACAAGAACTGCCAACAACTAATATGCGTAGTTAATGGCTTAGCACTAAGGCAGTGTTTGAGTTCCTATACAGTCTCTCGAGACCAACATTGGAAAAATCAGCACATGCTGCCATAAAAAATCAGACCTTTGGCACACACTTTGGCTGGTATGCATAAAGTTGAAGTAAATGCTATTGCTAAGGTTTTCATAATATATACTACGGTCTTTATGTATAAAAACCCTTAATAAATCATTTCCAGTGTAGCAGAAAGTTGATCTGGAGGCGTTTGACAATAAAGTCATTTGACCTCTTGCACTCCAATATTTTTCAATGATATTATCATGGTCAGCCACTGAAGCACAGATTTTGAGGTATTCCGAATCCATTTCTTGGTTTGAGTTGCACAATGGGCAGTTAGGGGACTGATATATTCCAATTCTATGCAGGTGTTTGACCAAACAATCATGGCCTGTTGCCAATCTAAATGCAGCTACTTCTACTTCTAAGTATAAACTAATAAAAATCGTAGTCTGCCCTGTTTGAGACTTCGTTAGCTCAGCACAAGCATTTGTATGGTTTAATATGGCAGAATTCATGCAAATTCGCGCTAGAAAAACCTACAAGAAAAGACGAAAACAATCAGAACATAATTGTAAGAAGTTGTGTAGGTTTTACAAATAAAAAAATAATATATAATCAGTTTTTGTAATGGACTAACGAAATGTTGATTTTGAGATAACTAGAATTCTGTCAGTTGATTTTTGTTGTTGTTATTTAATAGTACATTATGCAACGAGCCTATAATGAAGGTAATTAAGAAGCGAGTATGGATATTTATGAAACGAGCGCAAGCGAGTTCCATAATTTTCATACGAGCTTCTTAATTACCATTATAGGCGAGTTTCATACGACTTTCTATGCTCGACCACATTTCTAACTTGATATTATTAATTTTCTTTGTATCTGACCTTGACCAATTTCCCATATGTTGTGAGATGTTGGCAGACGCGAAAGTATTGATTTTTTTCCGAGGAACAGATGTCCACATTGACCTTGCTAGGCCATAAGAACCTACAGAGATAACATTAAAATTAAATTAGACATTGAAGAACGAGATGACAAATTGAATTTGTTTGAATATTATTTACAATTAACGCTAATTATTAGAGTAACAGAACATAACTTTCTTCGACAGTATTGGATTTTCAGCCTCCGTGACTTTTCGCTAATTCTCTTTCGATTGCATATCCTAGAATAATCTATACTTGCGGTTTTATAACGGTAGAAAGCTGACCTGTCATTGGCTGAACAATTGTAACCTGAGTCGTCATTGGCTGAAAGACCTGACCTTTAATGAGTAGGTGTACTTTAATGACATACATTAAAGGTCTGCTACCAGGTGTATAATTACTACATTTCGGCATGGTCAAGCATAAAATAATATGCTTTTAACAAAATGATTCTATGCTGTATTTATAATACATTTAATTTACTTGAAAAAACTCTGTGTGCGTACAATATCTTAGGTTACGTGTAAATTTAATGACCAACATTTTGGACCTGTCTGATTTATGTCTGATTTTTACTTTACTTCATTTTTCATGTTATTTATTTTCTTCATAATTTTCTTTTCGTCAATTTTTTTGCTTCTGTAAACTTCCGCCTTAACTTTCATAGCCTGGATGGCTTTTTCTTCATCACTTTCAGCGGCAGGAGTTTGCGACTTGTTTAATATTGCTGGGTATTCTTTTAATAGATTAACAAACAGCAGTTGTTCTCATTCTCTCTCTTCTACACTTCCCACTTCGTCGTAATTCCCCTTTTCTTGTTAAACTAACCAGATTTTGAGGACAACAATCAATTTTCCCACCAAGAAATTAACATAAATAGCTATATGGAAGGCTAAAACTAATGAATCTTAGCGGATAAGCCTGAAGTACTGTCGATAATCGAATACTCTTGATAGTTTATACTACTGCCGCGTAGTACATACTTTGTAGTAGTAGTATCAGGTTTATGCATACAAAACGAAGTATATACTTCTACCACAAGTATCTTCTATAGTCAAAGGAAAAGGTAATAGGGGAATATGGGGCAGGACGGGGAAGGAAGGCAGGACGGGGTATAGCCTCTATCTTCCCAACAAGTAGTGCAATCTACCGAATTTTTTTTAGAACTTCGTCAACTCATGTAAATATATCATAACACAACATTTACTGCCATTCCTTGCATCTGTTGTATGTTATTCGGTTGCTGCATCATATTGTATCATTCATTTGCAACTTTAAAGTGTTCTCTTGTCACACGTAAGTAGAAATGAGATTTATGTAGATAATCTATTTTAATGTCATATTATAGAGTGCTTACCTGGCTTTTAATTCCGAAACTTTCTTAAATTTCGTGCGTTATTTTTCCTGCCATTACCTCATAACTTAGAAATTGTGACTATGGGGCAAAACGGGGTGGGGCATAACTGGGCAGTACGTCCTGCCCCACGTCATATTTAATTAAATTTCACCTCCTGTAATGGGTTGTTCGTTCTGTTGTTTGTCAGAAGAAGGTTTGACTAGATGCGTATCATGTCTGAAATGGGCTCACAATTGTTGCGCAGGAGTAGACAGTGAAGACGAGGATGCCACGCACATTTGCGTATTTTGCGAATGACTTTTTCTCAAGAAAACTTGTAAAATGTTGTAGTATTCACACTTTCAGTATATAATTTTTGTCACTTTTGCCATTTAATTATTACAAAAAATAGATTCCCCATTTGCCCCATACGTGGGGCAGAACGGGGCAAAACACACATTTCGAAAAACTAATTTATTTTAAGGTTATAATGACCGGATTTCACTCGAAGTGCATATTCTTTTTACTTGTTTACAGTGTAATAAAAGGATATATGTCATAAAACCCATACATTTACATTATTTGATACCAAATAAAAGCATTCAAACATTAACTACCCCGTCCTGCCCCATGTTCCCCTACTACAACTTTATGCATTCCACTCTTTATAAATAAAAAACAGAGACCATGTTCAAAATATTCCTTGTTTCACCCCCTGTAACTTACTCTTGGTTATAGAGTTTCTTCACAAAATTAAAAATAGAAAATATAGAAGCAACGTTCCACACTTTTTACTCACCTGGTATATTTATGATTCCAAAGCTGATGAAAGGCATCCCAATGCACAGCTCAACAAATATAGTTCTGGAATATTAACGGCTTGAACTAACAAAGCATTTGAAAAGGAAAGAAATTCAAGCGCTTCGAAAAACTCTGCCGTAATGTAAATGTAATACAGTCAGAGAAATTTAATATCTAGCTGTTTATTGAAACATTTCCGAAGTGATTTCTTCCAGGTCATTGCTCACAGCCTCTGTTTTATCTTTTCACTCCGCGAATAATTTGCATCTCCCGCTTTCCTATATAAAACCCTTGAAAATAATTGATTTCAAGTATTTCAGTACTTACTTTAAAGCCATAGAGATTATCAGCTTTCATTGTTAAGTAGCGTATGATGAACAGAGTTGAGTGAAGTACATCCTTTAATAAACAGTGTCATTTGGATGACACAGAGTTTCTCATTATACCATCTTAAGGTTTTCAGATTAATACGTCTCTAAAGACAGTAAGTCCAAAAGAGAAAATCCTAAAAACCACGTGAGTCCAACGAAAAGGAGGTCCATAGCAAGAAGATCTAACGTTCCGCATGTCTAAATGTAAGTTATGTCTAAGATTAGGTGGTCTAACAGCTATTTTTCAATAATTTAATAATTATATCAGTATGCAACATTTTGGAAGCAATCCTATATTCCACAAGGCGACAAACTCAATGGAAGGATGGCATTATAAATTTCGAAGAATGGTAGTGGTAAACCATGCATCTCTTTGGAAATAGTTAGATAACAGAAGAAAAGATAGCATTAAGAAAGATAAAAAAGATAAAGAAATTCTGATACAGCAATTACTGACAGACCATGTACGAATAAGGGATGGTATTATAAACGGCATTATGTTTTATAAAAGAAAATATGTTGAAAATAAGTTCTCATGTAATCACATACCATGGCATGGATTTTAGAATCGATACGTGTACTAGGTAGGTCATGATGTAGGAGGCCATGATTAGTGAAGAATGGTATCTAAGGCGTAGGATAAATAACAAATTATAATTAATTATATAATTTTAATATATATTTTTTCACTTTAAACGTGTATTTTCGTTTTTTTGAAGTTTCAGGGATTATTTAGAAGTGTTCACGGGACTAATGTGATTAAAATAATTTAACATTTTACTTCTGTAAACTTAAGAGGAATATTAAAACTTAATTAATCGTCGTGTCTGTTTAGCTCAGTTGGCTAACGCGTGTTGTTTTAAAATCCTATAAACCCAACTTCGCAGGTTCAAGTCTCCTCGCATCCCAAAAGGTAAATTATTACAAAATTTTAAAAAGATGCATATTAGATATGGATGTAATGTACAAATTACGACGTAGCAGATAGAGAAAAGAGAAGGAGGTATATTTAAGAAATGGTAATAAAGAAGTAGAGATGGTCACATCTAGTAACTAATATATTAACTTCTTGAGTAACAGTTCAATGGAAAAGTATATGTGTGTACCCGGGTACTAGGAAAATACTAATGAACTGTGAGATAAAGTTCAAACTGTGAGGTAAAGTCTTTATCTCACTAGTGAAATAAAGTAATGTTGAATAAAAGCCTACTTTACAAACGCAAAACTATTTAGTAAAGGCATGTTTTTCGTTATGGTCATGGATAAACGGCGTTTAAGCCTTACGTTCAGTTTAAACTCAAGTTTTACGTTCTGTTTCTATTATAAACCTTAACTACCAGTTAATCTTGAGTTAACTTGAGTTTAACTTGATCGGCAGTTTTCTGCCCTTTAAACTGCAGTTCAAGGCTCGACAGTGCAAGATGAAGGCTTCTGCTAACACATGGATATGACAGATGTTTTTCGAAAACTTATGAGTGACTAAGGAAGTGATCAATATTACTGGACGACCACGGTGGCCAAGAACTTTCCGAAATAGAGTACATCACTTTGAAATATATAAATGGACATGGGTTTTAAATCAGATTCAGGCTTTCGAAGTAGACAGTCCTAATCATCATAATTAGGTTTACAGTCCCTATCCTTGTTTCGATACATTGAAACTCGAATACAACATGCAAAAAAAAAAAAAAAAAAATGAAATGTGCAAAAAATATGTGTGTGTTTAGGATTTTAATTTAAAGGTTATTTGAAAAGGTCAACGATTTACATTTCATTTTTGAAATTTTTCTGTTGAATCTCTACATCAGTTATTAAATAGGGGGCGGATGTTGTTAAAAGTCATCTTATTTTTCACATTAGGACGATACCTATTATTATAGAAATCATTTCTATGTTAATATCAACATAAAAACATAATTTCTTATATTGCATTTTTTGACGTTTTTGAACTCATAGGTCTTTTTTTATATTTGGTCGGCATTTTTTAGTAATTTTTAATACTTTGAAGAACTTTTAGATCATTTGGAATGCATTTTACTTTCTTCTTTACCGATAGGTCTGTTAAATCATTTTCTAACCAAATAGGTCAGTAGTAATTACCTACTGAATAAGTGAAAAACAGTGAAGTTTGAGTTTTATAGTTTGGAACAAACTCTAAAGTCCATTCCTCATTCCACTGAAGACTTCACTTTACACAACGGAAGTAATATAAAATGCTTGATAACAGCTTAGTTTAAGTGAGGATTTTGACCGCTACTGTTCTTTTGTCGACACGAGGGTGTCTTTGTTTATGTTTGGAAAGGGTAAAACTTTCACCATATCCTGGACAGGACGTTGTGTCCTCAACATGGTTAGGAAGGGATGTACTTTTGTCTACTGTAGTAGACAGTATTTTTAACACAAAGATTCCCAGAATGCACGCTGCGCCCACAATTTATTTTGTCATTCACACTCCCTCATCTGGAAGATCTGATAACAAATGTAAAGCGCGGAAGGAGAAGACGAAGAATGAAGGCACTGACATGGACCACCCCTGATTGAAACACATCGTAAACCCTAATTAAAATCTATTTTTCCCTTAAAACCTTCGTTTTATTGCATGTTCTTTTCCTTTATCTTAGCCAAATTCCAAGAGGTTGCCTCCTCTCTCCGAGATTTGCAGGGCAGTCATTGAAACAAGGTGACTAATTTTTAAGAAGTTGTGGTGCGAGTACGGTGAATAATATTTAAATGTCATTTTCTTTCAATTTCACGTTATTTTTACATTAGTTTAAGGGCATTTTGATGATCACTTTAAGTAGATTTTTAGGTCATCAACATCCGATCTCTAGTCATTATATACTGCAGTTGTGCTGCGCTATTTTTCCAGTGATAACGATGGAAGATTTCGGAGGTCTAACCTTGTTTCAAAACATTGAAATTCATCTTGTAACGGATAATTTCATTTTTAAATAACTTAATAGCATGTCAGGATATTTTAAACCTTCGTTATGATTTGAATACCTTATAATAAAGTTTAAACGTTTTTATTAGGCCTATATAGAACGCTATCTATCGTTGATTTAATTAATTTGATGCCATGTAATTGCTTAATATATTCCATTAACTTTGTGTGATTGAGAAAATATTACCTGCCAATGCCAAATGTTCAGCCATCATTGGTTCTCTATTATTTCAGTCATGAGTCTTGTCTCCCACTACCATTCAGTACGTCAGATTCAATAGAGCAGCCTATTGCAGAATCGAAATCTAACTGCACTTATGATTGGATGTATGTATACGTGATGCATCGGTATCGCTTATTCTAAATTAAAACATTTTTCTTATCTTTCGATTAATCCAATTGCTTTTCATAGAAAAAACTAACAGTTACGTTAAATTTAAGAAAGTTGTATTTTTCTAGTGATTAATTCAACAATTTTTACTTAAAAACTATCGGTTACACTAAATTTAAACAGTTTTCTTTTCCTTGTAATTAATTCAAATATTTTTCCTTGAGTACAATTGGTTATATTAAATTTAAACAGTTTTCTTGTTGTTGTGATTAATTCAAGTGCTCTCCCTCAAGAACTATCGCTTGCAGAACAATCGCTTATCAAGAACTGTCAAGAACTATCGCTTACAGTGAACTAAAACACTTTTCTTGTACTTGGAATAAATTCAACTGTTTTTCCTTAATATAACAATCGGTTACACTACATTCAAACATTATAATGTTTTTGCAATCAATTCAACTGATTATGTTTAAGTATTATCAGTTGCGTCAAATTCAAACTGTTTCTTATTCTAGTGATTAATTTAACTATTTTCCCTTAGCAACTGTTGGCTATACTAAATTCAAACAGTTTTCCTGTTTGTATGTCAATTCGACTGCATTTCCATAAGAACTCTCGGTTACATAATGTTCAACTGGCTTTCTGGTTAGTGTAGTTAATTCAACTACTTTTATTTAAAAACTACTGCATAAACTAATTTCAAACAGTTTTCTTTTTATTGTGACCAGTTCAACTGTGTTTCCTCAAGACCAATGGCTACACTAAATTCAAACAGTTTTCTTGTTATTGTGATTAATTCAACTACTTAAAAAATAATCGGAAAATCTAAATTCAAACAGTTTTCTTTTTCTTGTGATCAGTTTAATTGTATTTTCTTAAGATCTATGGGCTACACTTGTGATTAATTCAACTGTTTTGCAATAACTATTGGACACAGTAAATTCAAACAGTGTTTTTGTGCTTATGGTCAATTCAACTGGACTTCCTTTAACTATTTATACATCAAATTTAAACGATTTTCCTGTTCTTGTGGTTAATTCAACTGCTTTAAAATAAACTATAGGCTAATCTGAATGAAAACTGTTTTCGTATTCTTGTGATCAATTGGTTTTCTTTTTTTTTCAAATCTATCAGCTACTCCAGATTCAAACAATTTTCTTTTTCTTCAGGTTAATTGAAAGGTTTTTTTCTAACTATTGGCTACTATACATTCAAAAATTTTTCTTGCTCTTATAATTAATTCAGCTGGTTTTTCTTTAAGAGCTATCGATTAGAATTCATTAAAATCAAACTGTTTTCATAGTTTTATGATTAATTCAAGTATTTTCTGTAAGAAATATCGGTTACATTAAATTGAAATATAATACATAGTTTAAAAGCTTAGAATTTTTTATGACCGTTGTACGCAATATAAATGTATGTATATATGATAATATATACACGCCACATATATATAGGATATATATATATATATATTTATATAGTTAAAATTTTATTATGTTGAATAAATACAAATTTGCTTTGAGAGACAGTAAATTTTTCTATCTCATGGTAGGAATGAATCAATACCACCTCGTGTACAGAGACAGGCATATGGCATCCCAAAAACCGGTTTTTTTTAATATACATTTTCTTGAACCCTATTTTACCCGAAAGTACATTAGGGTTATAGTTATAGCCTGAGTTTATATTATTATAATGAGAATTCATTTGACGTGGGTAACCCAGTCTTGCTACTTAAAATTAACACTTATATCTACTACAATAATTTGAATTATTTACAAGTTCTTAAATATATTACATATAGACTTACATTGACGTGGGTAACCCAGTCTTGCTACTTACATTTAACAATTATATATACTACAATAATTTGAATTATTTACAAGTTCTTAAATATATTACATATAAAATTGCAAAACTCTTTAGAGCAGCACGTTTTTGTGAACAGATTGAATAGTGGTTTGTCATATATTATATTACAAAAATGTAAATGTCCGACCAAAATAAATCTTTTGTTTTCGAACACTGGACAATGAAACAAAAGGTGATTCACAGTCTGCTCTTCCTCACAGATACATAAATAGCCATTGTCCTTATGCAATTTAAATCGTTCTAGGTAAGCCCCAAATTTCCCACGACCCGATAATAATTGTGTTAATATAAAATCTGGTATAATTTGGTTTCTATTTAAGCGGATGTCGACGCTAGGAAAGAAGATTTCTCTCGTAACTGAACCCTTTGTACTGCACAGCCACTGATTGTTCCACCTATTTATTATGTGCTCATTTATTTTTCTTTTTGCGTATGAATAACTACATAGACTATAGCTCAAATTGAAGTTCGAAACTGCAGCACTCTTTGCCAGTTCATCGGCCCTTTCATTTCATGCTGTTTTTGGTCTCAGTGATGTTGAAAATGTATATTTTCGTGAATTTTTTTAGTCGTACAGAACCTTTTTATGCATCGTACGATTACAATGAGGAAGTAGAAATGCGTGAAAGATGTTACTGCCTCCAGTAGATAAATTTCTATCTTGCTTAATCGGCAACCAGAAAAAACTAGCTTTGTAGCGAAGTTCGTGATATAGCAATGCGTGTTGTATTTCGGCACTTTACTTACTTCACGTCGCATATGGTCATCTTTTCGGTTTGCTGTGTAGAATGATTAGTCTTTGGGGTCGAAATGTTACGTATTTATCATGTAGCGTTCTGGTTTTATTAGTTAATTTTGGAGCGGTCGATGTATCGCTCGTGTCGGTATGATGAATCGACACTGCCCAGCACAATATTCACGTCACGTATGTATTGCGGTACAAACTGCTGGACAGACACACTTTTAAATCTTGAACACGTATTTGTCAATGAGGCACGCTTGCTGTGGGCTGTACAGGGAACTACATTTAAGTTATGTTTAATTCTCTACATTTTATCCTCGCAATATGAAGTTTTTACTCCACTCTGTCTAAACAACCACACAAGCTAAAATAGAGACGGAGGTAGTAGGGAGGCCAAAGACTCAAAGTTTCAAGGTTATCACCACGTGAAGAAAGTTTAGGAGTAGAACTGCTTCAATTTTTTCACTAGGCTCGGTGAGTTACTTGGGAATTGACCGTCACATAAAAACTCACCCACCACTCTTTGTTCTTTTATTCCCCTTTTATATTTATATTTCCATTCTCGTTACATACCTCATGTTTTATTTGTCTTTCTCTTTTCCTCTTTGTATTCTCCTTGTTCTCCAGGTCTTCCCCTTTCTCAACTTGTATTAGTCTACTCTTATTATCCTTGTTTCCCCTTGATCCCAGTGTGTTCCCTATTGTTTATCTTGCATTTCCCCCATTCTCCTGATCTTTCCTTTGTTCTTCTTGTCTTTTCTGTTATCCTTGACTTTCTCTTGTTCGCCTTGTCTTGACCCGTTTTTGGCTTGTCTTGATCATTTTTTGGCTTGTCTTCCCCCTTGTTCGCCTTGTCTTCCTCTTGTTCACCTTGTCTTGATCCTTGTTCGGTTTGACTTGACTCTTTTTCGGCTTGTATTCCTCTTGTTCGCCTTGTCTTCCTCTTGTTCGCCTTGTTTTCCTCTTGTTCGCCTCGTCCTCCTCTTGTTCCCCTCGTCTTCCTCTTGTTCCCCTCGTCTTCCTCTTGTTTCCATTGTCTTCCTCTTGTTCGCCTTGCCTTCCTCTTGTTCGCCTTGTCTTCCTCTTGTTCGCCTTGCCTTCCTCTTGTTCACCTTGACTTCCTCTTGTTCGCCTTGTCTTCCTCTTGTTCGCCTTGTCTTTCTCTTGTTCGCCTTGTCTTTCTCTTGTTCGCCTTGTCTTCCTCTTGTTCGCCTTGTCTTCCTCTTGTTCGCCTTGTCTTCCTCTTGTTCGCCTTGTCTTTCTCTTGTTCGCCTTGTCTTCCTCTTGTTCACCGTCTTCCTCTTGTTCGCCTTGTCTTTCTCTTGTTCGCCTTGTCTTCCTCTTGTTGCCTTGTCTTCCTCTTGTTCGCCTTGTCTTCCTCTTGTTCGCCTTGTCTTTCTCTTGATCGCCTTATCTTCCTCTTGTTCGCCTTGTCTTCCTCTTGTTCGCCTTGTCTTCCTCTTGTTGCCTTGTCTTCCTCTTGTTGCCTTGTCTTCCTCTTGTTCGCCTTGTCTTCCTCTTGTTCGCCTTATCTTCCTCTTGTTCGCCTTGTCTTCCTCTTGTTCGCCTTGTCTTCCTCTTGTTGCCTTGTCTTCCTCTTGTTGCCTTGTCTTCCTCTTGTTCGCCTTGTCTTCCTCTTGTTCGCCTCGCCTTCCTCTTGTTCGTTTTCCTCTTGTTCGCCTTGTCTTCCTCTTGTTCGCCTCGCCTTCCTCTTGTTCGTTTTCCTCTTGTTCGCCTTGTCTTCCTCTTGTTCGCCTTGTCTTCCTCTTGTTCGCCTCGCCTTCCTCTTGTTCGCCTTGTCTTCCTCTTGTTCGCCTTGTCTTCCTCTTGTTCGCCTTGTCTTCCTCTTGTTCGCCTTGTTTTCCTTTTGTTTGCTTTTTTGTTAATTTCTTTCTATTTTGTTATGTCTGCTTTTTTCTTTCTTTGTTTTTCGTTATTTCTTGCTTGTTTCTTTCTTATTTCTGTTCATTCTTGCTTTACTTCTTTTTCATTTGTCCTTTTTTCATTTCCTTTGTTGCTTTGTTTTTAGTTATGTTATTTCTTTCTTTGTTTTTCGTTATTTCTTTGTTCCTTTCTTATTTCTGTCATTTCTTTCTTACCTTTTTCTTCCGTGTTCTTTTCTCCTTTCGTTCGTTATGCCTGCTTCTATGTTTCTTTGTTTTTAGTTGTCCGTTCTTTCTTTTTCTTTGTTCCTTCTTTGTGACTTATTTAATTCCATTTTCTTCTGTTATCCTTTCCTTCTTTATTTCTGCTTTCTTTCGTTATATCTAACATTTCTATCTTTCCTTCCTCCTTAACTCTTTCATTATTTTATTTAACTGTCCGCTTCTTACGCTGTTGATACTGTAGCTACTCCTCTTTGTTTGATATAACAATTATTTGTTGTTTTAGAAATACTGTTATCGTTGATTCTCAGTACGCGATCTCTGTTCTCTAGATATTAATTGAAATGAAACACTGCTGCTTGTCTGTCTATCGTAACTGTTGCTGCGATGTAATTAATTTTATTGGTAGAGCACAATGTGTAATTCAGAATGTTTAATTAAGTCATACAACGTAATTATATTAATGAAATGTAGTCGCTTTTTGATTACAGCTGATTTAAGTAGCAAGTAATGGAAATTACATAGAGTGAACAAATATTGCGTTTTTTAGACGAGTTTTTGCTCGCGTACCAACTTCGCAACGCTTTACTAGTCTGTTTAATTTCACATCATAGGTGACTAATTTAATGCTACTTGACGATTCAGAAAACACGATATCTCGTCATGATCACCTTTTTCTTCTTGTTCTTTCAGAGCTTAGACCAGTTTGTTATGCTCTGTGTAACGCCGAGTTTACTTCTATCCATTGAACGTCAGTTAGTTTGTAAATCACGTTTCTTTGAGTAATCATCCTTTCTTCAACATTTTACCACTTTTTTTTTTTTTTTTCCTACATTAATTCGCAATTTCCTATACTTTTAATTTCTCGTTTCATTTTTTTGGGACATTCTTTGACTGTTATTAGAAATTTGACCTATTTCACATTTTTGTGTACTTCTGAAGCTTAGCCTATAGCAGTGATATTGTATGTATGTATTTATTAACACTACAATTGGGTATTGTTTCATATTCTTACAATATGCATTGTATGGCTCTTCTTTGTTACCTTTCCTTTCATCAAATTTCATATTCATCCAAACATTGATTGATAACAGCAGAAATTATTTTTTGACGTTCATATTTTTTAAATTTATTTATTTAGCGCCTGAGTGAGATGAATGTGATAATGCCAGCGAAATGAGTTTCATTCATTCATTCATTCATTCATTCATTCATTCATTCATTCATTTATTCATTCATTCATTCATTCATTTATTTTATTCCATAGATCTTACATGAGCAATGAAGCTTTAAGATGTGGAACAAGTCAAAATTTTAGAATATTACAATTACAGTTTTTACAAATTTTTACAGTTTTACAATTTAGTAATTTTTTACAATTTTTACAATTTTGTGCAATTTTTTACAATATTTTGGCGAGATGTAGTGAGATGAGGTGAGGTCCGAGGATTCGCCAAAAGATTACCCGGCATTTGCCTTTTGGTTGGGGAAAACCTCGGAAAAACCCAACCAGGTAATCAAAGGGGTTGATGCCGAGGACTCGCCATAGACCATCCGGTTTCAGTCCCAAGACTGGGGAAAACCTCGGAAGAAACCATTCAATGAGATCAAAGTACAGAGTCAAGCCCGAAAGTTACTTAGCATTTGCTCTTAATGGGTTGAGGGAAAAACCCGGATAAAAGCTCAACCAGGTAACTTATTCCAACCAGGATTTGAACCTGGGCCCGCTCGTTTCACGGTCAGGTATCCTAGCCGTTACTCCACAGCGGTGAACTTGCTCATATTCTTCAGAAGTTGTTTCTCACAGTAAAATTAAGAGCTATACGGTAAAAGATAAAGTTAGATTTAAATAAAGAATTTGAGACAAATCCCAACAAAACAGAAATAAAATATTAATTGACTTACTAAAATTCTGTTTCATTAATGTTAGCTTCACCAATACGTTTGAATGGAGCCGCCTTTTTCTGTTGACTATCTATGCGGTAAATAAATGACGATCGCAAAATATGTTTTATAGTACTGTGAAGAATTTGCAGTTTGAAATGTTGGCAAACAAAGAAACAAATGGTAAGGAGGTGATAAAAACAGAAGAAAATATAATGTATTATATTATAAATATTAGAAAAAATAAGATACTCTAATGCAATAAAATAGGTATTACGGGTATTAATTGATTTACTAAAATTATATTTCACTAATGTTAGCTTCACCAAAACGTTTGAACGGAGCCGCCATTTTCAGTCGACTATCTATGCGGGAAACAAATGACGATCGCAAAGCATGTTTTATAGTACCGTGAAGAATTTGCAGTTTGAAATGTTGGAAAACAAAGAAACAAATGCTAGGGAAGTTTTATTTATTTATTTTATTTATTTATTTAACTAGCTAGCTAGCGAGTACAAATTAAAATTATAAAACAAAAATATTTCTAGCCACTACCGTAAGAGCCAGGCTCGTGTACGGTGTGGTCTTAGCCAATAATGTAACATAAAATTTACAAGGACAGTTTACTAAATACAGACAGCAACTTAATTCAAACCAATAAATAAGACACAAAAAAGGGAAAAAGAGAGGAAAAATCACATTTAACATAAATTCACAATCAGACAGAAGCCAGTGATATTTAATAAAAATATGAATATAATCGACAGAAATAAATGGTAAAAAAATACACACATTTGTTAATATTATATGTCATGAATAATTTTATAAATTTCTTTTTTAAGAGCTTGAATTTTAAAATATTTCAAATTTGGAAAATGGTTTGTAATTTTATTATAAAGTCTTTAGCCGAAACTAGCACCATGTGTAAGAGCTGCACTTATATGACATTTAGGCTCAATTAATGGGAAAGCAGACTTTTGTCTTCGAGTACGATATTCATGTCGATTAGATTTATATTTTGTTTCATTTCTGTGGTAGTAACTTAGTAAAGTATATTTATAAATTTCTTCAATAGTTAATACAGGGTGCGTCAGAAAGAACGGATGGATTTCACATGGCAAGAAAATTGTAAAGAATCATCAAATCAAAAATTTATTGTTATCAACATATTCACCAATACATGCAGTTTATTTATGTAAAACAACATTATCCATATGATGTCCTTGGCTTTCAATACAGGCATCGAGGCGTTTTCTGATGTTCGCCATCACTTTCACAGTCATAGCTGGTGCAATTGCCACGATTTCTTCACGAATCGCTGTCTTCAGTTCGTCCAGTGTATGTGATCGATGTTTACAAACTTACGCCTTCAAATGGTCCCAAAGAAAGAAGTCGCAGGGCGCGAGATCTTACCGTAGCCTCGGACAATCTCAGTGCAATAGAATTTCGTCCAGGTGATTTCTTCTTTAATGTTGAACCTGTGATACGAAATGAAGCCTCCCACCGCAAAATTGTATTCCGAGTTGGAATCCTAGCGTGACATCCGATGTCGAAATGAGTCCTGAGTGGCGATCACAGACTCTTCATTTTTCAAAAATGTCTCTACGATGAAAGCACGTTGTACACCAGACCAACACCATATTCGCAACTGAAACTGCATTCTATGACTGACCCAACAGTCGTGGTCCCCCTCACTATATCTCTCTCCTCGTTGCGTATCGATAGTTTGAAATCCATCCGTTCTTTCTGACGCACCCTTTACTATAAAATCTGTATAAATTAAATTTGTTGGGTAATCCATATTTTTGGCCAGACAAATTTGTTTTAATCTTCTGTGTAATAAAATTAATGGATTAAGTGCAGATGATTCTACTCCACCCCATATTGTATTAATGATTGTACTAAAGCTAAAAATATTATTATCAATGCCTCCTTAGTGATAAAATTTCGAAGTATTATGAATTTAGGTTAGGTGATAAAATTGTAGCGATAAACAACAATGATTGGTTGAAACACGTCCATTAGTACCGTTTTATTGGTCAAAAGTAGTATGACGTAGTAAAAGTGTAATAGCCTGGATAATAAGGTACTATAATATAAAAGAAAGAGAAACTCTCAACTTAGCAATTGTTTGGTCGAAGACCACAGGGGATGAGGCATGTAGGGAAGGTTATGCCGTGCGTTGAAATTCTCAGACTGATGGAAGTCTGCTCGTTTGGCATATTTCTCGTGTAACTACAACATTAACGCAACATTTGCAGTATTTTAACCTGACGTTAATTTCTCTGTGGTATAACAATAATACATCACAAACGAGAAGTCTTAATCTCGTCTCTCTCTCTCGTAATGTTTTACCGTAATTTACAACGAGAAGCGAAATTTACACCTTACAGTGTATGGAATGCGAATGGTACTTCGTTATTTCTACGCCAACAAACTCGGCGTATCTGTTACATTTCTCTTCGCACATCAATCATCTGTCATGACGTTCAGAGAGGTACTCAGTACAGGACTGACAAAGGAAAACATAGATCATATCCAGTGAATCACTATGTTAAATGTCGTGGTGAATGGCTTTTACACCATGCTGTACAGCCGTCACGCTGTCCTGGAAGGCGCGTATATTTATTGGCTGTCACAGAGATAGGCAGTGTCTCTCTCGTCTGTGCGACAAACTTCAGTCTCAATTAATTTTCTGACTTGCGCTGATCCATATCTCAAACGCTTCTCAGACGAGCTTGTTTCCGTCATATATGCCAAGTCACGAACTTCTCGAGAATACTGCGTTTCTTCCTTTTTTATTTTCTTTCGGCTTTCTTTAACGTAAACCCACTTCGTCTTCTGCAAAACTGATACAGTAAATTTATGTCATATTAAAGTAATATTGTAAAGCGGACAGGTTTCATATTAAATTTTATTCAAGCGTAGTTTATTATGGGCGTTACCCTACAATTAAGTCATTACACTACTAAATGTATCATGACCTTCATTTTTTTTTATTTATTTATTTTTTTATTGGGTTATTTTACGACGCTGTATCAACATCTAGGTTATTTAGCGTCTGAATGATATGAAGGTGATAATGCCGGTGAAATGAGTCCGGGGTCCAGCACCGAAAGTTACCCAGCATTTGCTCGTTTTGGGTTGAGGGAAAACCCCGGAAAAAACCTCAACCAGGTAACTTGTCCCGACCGGGATTCGAACCCGGGCCACCTGGTTTCGCAGCCAGACGCGCTGACCGTTACTCCACAGGTGTGGATTACCTTCATTTTGAAATACAGTGTTGCCAGAAAGCTTAGGGATACCTTATAATTCTCCCTGACTATGTCAGAGACTGTCGGACAATATCAAAATTCAAATTTAAATTAAAGAATCACATTTTAGTTCATGGAATTACTTGGTGAACACCTATCAGGTTGCACAACTACGGCTTAACCCATCTTTTTTTCATTTTTAATTTTTAATTTGTAATTACACTTGTAACTTGCATTTGTTCCTGTTTTATCTCTTTTTTCATGTTATATGCAATTCTGTTATTATTATTATTATTATTATTATTATTATTTACAGTTACATTTTTTTAATATAACACAATCAACATTTGTTTGAAAATGAATATAATGCATGTTATTCTCTTCACTGAGCCAATATATAATGATTCCTATATAGCGTTTGATATACTAATGAATTTTTTCTCGGTAAATTCTTAAGAAATGTATTTACAATAAATTTATGTAGACAACTTATTGCATCATAAATGAAAGAAATATTGACAAATAATATTATTTAAAAATTAGCCATATTATTATTATTATTATTATTATTATTATTATTATTATTATTATTATTATTAATATTATCAGTTATCACTATCATCATTGCTATCTTCGTTTTCTTTCTTCTTTTCTTGCACTAGCTCGATGAGAGCTCTATAGTGTTCTTTTGACCCTGTTGACCTTCTATAGGGTTTTAATTAATTTGTATTATTTTCATCAGTGTTTGTATGGTTTGTATTTGTGTGTGCTATCTGGTAGGATGGAAGAGAAGGCATTATGGCTTTAGTTCAGTCAGATTAAATAAATAAATAAATAAATAAATAAATAAATAATACTTATAAAATACTCCCTGATCTTAAATTATAAGAGTAAGTAACAATGTTTTTAACTGTTGATTAACAATAGGAAACACTAATTTTTTTAGTGCAATTTCGATATTAATATGATGACTTTAGTCCTTATAGAGAATTTAGGGGTACTGTTCATAGACACTTCGCTAGCCCGCGCTATGAGCGTGCTAAACTAGCCCCGGATATCGACTGGTTACTTGTACAGGGTTCATATCATATCGCTAACACTGCTTTATGAATACGAAAAACGTTACTTCGCTGATCATCCCCCGGAAGCCCGCGCTAAGAGTGTCTATGAATATGGTCCTAGAAGTTTTTCAAACAAAATAAAATATTTTACATTTTCAGTATTAAAGTTGAAAATGAATAACTTATTGATGCATGATGCTCAACTGTTGCTGGATGGTGTAGGATATATTACTCTTTAAATTAGTAAAAATCGAATATTTGTAAAAAAAAAAATCTTTGTGAATATCCTAGCAATTTCTATGATTTGTAGTTTAAAAAAATGGGGAAATTTTATTAGTCGGTTCATCTGTAAGTGGTGAATGGTGGCAGTTATAGGTATGAGGTTTGCACAGCTATGTCTCACTTACCACAGTAATCCCGAGGACTACTACTCCATTCAACAGATACAGATGAACTGACCAATAACAAAATTTCCCAAATGGCGAAGAAAGGGTAGAACGAAGAAAAATTCTCTCCGGCACCGAGATTCGAACCTGGATTTTCAGATCTACGTGCTGACGCTTTATTTTTACTGCCATATAACACAATCCTTTGTGATAGCACGATAGACTTGCCGATGGAGTATGAAAGTCATCTTTGTCGAGTATTTATACTATGAACTGTTGAATTAGTTACAAATTTTTCACGATTACATACGAGGAAGTTTATTAATGAAAAAATATGCTGACAAACCATGTGCTTTATTTGTAGTTTCTTGAAAATGATCCTACACGATTCCTTAGATTTGGCACCTACTATTATTATTCTAATTACTCTTTTTTTGTAGTAGGAATATACTGTTACTATTTGCAGAATTTCCCCAAAATATTATTCCAAAACTCATTACCGAGTGGAAGTATGCAAAGTATATTGTTTTAAGGTATTTATATTTACGATCTCTTGCAAAAATCTAATAGCAAATCGACCTGGTTGGCGAGTTGGTATAGCGCTGGTCTACTATGCCCAAGGTTGCGGGTTCGATCCTGGGCCAGGTCGATGAAATTTAAGTGTGCTTAAATGCGACAGGCTCATGTCAGTAGATTTACTGGCATGTAAAAGGACTCCTGCGGGACAAAATTCCGGCACATCCGGCGACGCTAATATAACCTCTGCAGTTGCTAGCGTCATTAAATAAAACATAACATTTAAACATTTCTAATAGCAAAACATGTTGAATTTAGTTTGCGGGTAATTTCTTTAATATATTTTTCCAATTTAATACAGTATTTGTAAGCGAAGAAATTTGGTTGTTGTTTTTCTATTAGGGGTCTGTTTTTAATTATTGTACTTGAAATTTGCAAGGTTGAATTTGGGCAGAATTTAAATTTGATTATGTTAGTTGTGTTACAGTTTAATATTAATTTATTGACTGAGAACCAATCACATATTTTGAAGAGAATTGCGTCTGTTGAAGATTGAACTGTAATTACTATACTTGTGTCATCTGCAAATAATATGGGATGACCTACATTTTTTATTGGGGAGGGACAAGGTCATATATGAATACTAGAAAAAGTAGGGGACCTAATATTGATCCTTGTGGAGTTCCATTTGTATTTCATACATCGATTTCTCCAGTTTTTTTATATATTTATAGTTCGGTACCGTACAATGTGTTTTACTTTTTTTAAGTTCAGGTAGGGTAATTCCATATCTTTGATAATCCGAACACCACTAGCTCCAGTTAGTTCGGACTATCGAGATTCTGCTATAATAGAATACAATCTCGTGGGAAGATGCAATGTTGGGAGTCTAATGGTAAGATGGTGAAGCTGAAACATACTGATAGTCTATGCCTGATCCTGGGTAGGACGAAGAAGGAAAAATCCATGACTCCATCGGAAATCGAACTCGCAACCTTCGATTTTGTAGCATAGCCTACCACTGCGAGCCCTCAACCTCAAATATTCAGTTGGAATAATTCGATAACAATATACCATCTTTGTTCACAGCTGTGAAGACGATCTTAAAAGTTTCTTGTGTTGGGAGCCAATGATTTAAAGTACGTGTAGGAGATTGTTGTGCCTAGGCTTCTGTATTGGCGCCACGAAATCGAAAGACTATATTACGAATAATATGATGGTGCTCTCCAACTGCGAACTTTAGTGAGCACCAACTGTATTTTTATCAAGCTCGCTAACAAGATTTCTTCCACATCATCAAACTAATATTTACTCGCTGGAAACTTCCTAACAGTATATCGTTTATTCAACCACTTTCTCCTCCCTCTCCATTTTCCCACCCCTTCGAACCTCATTTCCGAATCTTCCAGAGTGGAACGGAAAAGTTACTTCTTTCTATATAACTCCCGTCGAAGCAGTCCACTCGCTAAAATATCGGTGTTGCTTTTAATTCTCATATCACTTGAATATTTCATTCAATTAATGTTCCGCTGATTTATGTAGAGTGTGGAATGCAGCGTTAAACAACGATATAGGCCTGCGTCGGCGGAAAAAAACAGAAGAAAGCAATAAAGTGTAATGGAAACGTAATAGACTACGGGGTCGGGACTATATTTCTGTACGTGAAAGACACGTAATTACAGAACCTAATGAAAACACACTGGTGTTGTTTTATCCAGTTCCACTGAAAAATACGCTTTTGTCTGTGGAGATGATTACGGTTGAAAAAGAAGCTGGTGCACTCCGCAAAGCTTCTATTAGATCCAGTATCTTGATGGAGGGATTATAGGGCGCGTCTGCCACCTGCTAAGCCTCGGCCCTTCTCATCTGCAGCTTGCGTGGTAGCCGCCTTCTATCTCAGCTATAAAAGAAACCCTGATCTCGTTCATTAGGCCACGAATCACGATGTAGATCTACAGTAGCCCATAGCAAAGAAAATATACACCAAGTCCAACTTTCGCGGGCGCCTCTGCAATTGCTTTAAGGCTGGTTCACAATAAACCGGAAACGAGAATCGGAACATAAACGGTAAAATTGTTAAAATGTGTACATTTAAATGTGAGCATTCACAATTAACGAAAAGCTTGCCGGAGCCCGGGATCGGGAACGGAGAGTTGGCCAAGTTTCAACTTTGGCGTTCACGTTTCCGATCAAAGCCCACTAGATTCATTCTATTGCCATCTAAAAGCTATTTTTTCGTCGTATATTTTGTAATAAGAAGACCGTGACATAACCTATGCCTTATTTTGTTCTGTGCCGTGCATCATGGAGCAAGTTTTGACGAGATTCAAATATTGCGTGTTGAGGAAAATCCTCACGTTTACGATAAGCGGTGCGCCTCGTATAAAGATGAGAAAATGAAGGAGAATACGTGGCTTTCAATAGCTGCATCTTTGAACACCGATCGTAAGTGAATCATATTTTATTACTGTATTGGTTGTATTACACACTACATATTCATGCTTCAATTCAATAACTACTGTTGTGTTCATTTTTGTTCTGTTACAAATGTTTCTTCTCTAATTATTTTACGTTATGGTAGACTTAAAATAGGTTGTGATAATATAGATGCATGGGCATATTTATAGTACCGTACCTAATGAAATGTTTCAGTTGAAATTTCGAAGTTGGTTAACCTGTGTTTATGTTGTCTGCCTTGTAACTCATGAGAGAACGCCATTGATCAATTATACACAAATGACATCAGAATGCGTAATATCGACTTTACATATCGTTATTGACATGCATATCGATATGCATAGTCGTCTACGTTCTCGGTTTATTGTGAATCAAAAATGTTCGTATTCACGTCCTCAGCTTCTCGTTTTCATTCTGGTTCTCGTTCCCGGTTTATTGTGAACCAGCCTTTATCCTAGAGAGAAAGTGGCGAGTAGGCTATGAAGACAACACTCTCTCCTAATAGTGGACAGGTAGTCGTAACTTCGAAAGAGTAATAAAGGAGTTGATTTTCAGTTACATATTGGACATAGGAAATTACCTCCAGGTAGTGGTAACAGGTAAATAATAGTCGTAATCTGTGTGTATGTGCGTGTACCATCGAGCTAGAAGTAAAACTATAGAGTGGCGATCGCACCGCCATCTTTGAAATATTTGAACCTATGTCCGCCATGTTTAACTGGTCAACAAGTTGGCCTGATTCCTATAGGATAATACGGAGAACAGTGGCGGCCGGTGAGCAGGAGTAACTGTAATTACAAATCTACTATCTGCATTCCCATATTTAGGTAGAATGTAATTATATAGGAGTAAATTGGTTACTAAGGCTTAAAGAAATTTAATCTTTATTTATAGTTTTGAAGGATATTAGTTTAAAATTAACTTAAAGCCTTTAAAAGATATTTATCACTAATGTACATAATATTAGACCTAATATGGAAATTGAGGATAAAATTATTCCAACTGGAATAATTTTATTACTATGAAATTGAATATTTCACTGTATATTAAAAACTTTAACATTGCAATATAACATATGATTGAAAATAATCATTACCATATCTACCAATTATAGAAACCAAAATAGATAAACCTAAAGCACTTTCACAAACAGAAAATGTTAGAAAAACTATTCTAAAAAATAATTCATAATTAAAACCATTCAAATAAATATATAATATTAAAAATAAAACTAAAACAATAAATTCTAAACTTAATAACGTATCAAGTAAATGTTTACGATTAGAAGAAAAAACTCAAATACCACAAAAAATATAATAGAAAAAAAGATCATTTCAGCCATAGTTTACGTCACGGCAAATGTGAGCAGTTCTTGAAAATGCTATTTCAATATTTGGGCAGTAATGTATTGCTAGAAATAGTCCTGTAGCGGTTTGTATTACTAAATATAACCCTAATAATGAACCAAAGTTTCATCATGTTCTGATATTGGATGGTGTTGGTAAGTCAATTAGGGCATTGTTGGCAATTTCAAATAAGGGGTGTATAATTCGCATGGGTTTATTCATTAATTTATTTGTCGTAGTGGCCCTTTTGAAATATTTGTAATTTTTACTACTACATTCTGGTAGTAGTGCCAAAAATGAAAAAAAAAAAAATGGTTTCACGCAAATCACCCAAGTGAAAGGTGATAATCACAGCTCACGTTTACATTATGTTAAATAAAACACATTAATTAAACCAGCTGTTTTGCCAGATGTGCAGTTATGCAGTTAATAATGCACCTAGTAACAGTTACAATAACATTTCCGAAACTACTAACGGAATTTACAAATACAAATAATGCAAAACTTTCTCGGTATTGCTAAGTCAAATACAAGTAACTTTTATAACTAGTAAAATTACTGGCAAAAACACACGAGATGATCAATGATATAGATAATAAATTAACACATTTGCACTTTATTTAAACAGGCCGTTGAATCCAAGGCAGCAGCCTGAATAACACATGTTCATGTCCTGCACAGATCTCATGTATTGTCAACAAAAGCATCAATACTAGCAACAGTGTAGCGATATTTAGTTGCCGCAAAATAAAACAAATATTACACAACATTAACAAATAGTGTTACATAATATGAAAAAAAAATCTTTCTAAAAAGAGCCATGACTACCTATCTCTGCAGTCAATATAATTAAATGGATAATCATTTACACATTCAAATACTAGTTGTGTGCATTACTTTTGACATGATAACTTTACATTAAGATTTGGCGCAGAACTTTAACTTGTGTTTTCGTGAAAGTCTGCGCTTGATGATTCCCTTCCTAACGTCTCCAACAACCCTGCCATCTAGCAGATTTTCTGCATTAATGCGCTCTAGCAGGTGGAATATTAACTGCTGAGTCAAATTGAATTCGGCTCAAAGTCTGCCATAAGAAACGCATATAAACTAGAATCAGTAGCCTTTTGTACAGTGTTATATGGACACAGGCAGTGCCATACCTAACTGGCTCCAACGTTCGGAGAAACGCTGTAAGAGTGCGTCCCGATCTGTGCGCGCGCTCGTTCAAATGAAATACGAATAAAATTGTAGAAATAAACGATTACAACTCCTTTTTAAGATATTATTTTTTGTTTCTTTCATTGGTGGTGCCATGACACAGTGGCACTGCCCCAAAAGCCCCCCTGACGGAAAGGGACTATATAGAACATGCTGCATCTTGTAAATATTATTTTATATCGCATTAACCCATATATTCCATTTTGCTAACAATTATTTATTTTAACAGCGGTCAGAAAACCCATGCAGCAAAGTTTATTCCATACATCTTACGTTAACATCGAAGGTTAAAGATGTGGATACAAGTGGACGTGGTTCCTATAGGATGAGGCTGAAAGGGACTGTATAATTATAACGTTGCTTCTTGTGAACCTTATTTTATATTGCAATAACTCATATCCAGGGGCAGATATTTATGGAGATTAATTTCATCATTTGTGTTTTTAATAGTGGTGTCAGCGGAGATTGTTGGAAATTGATTTGTACTCTTGGCAGAGATTAATGGAAATTTTGGAAAATACAGTTATTTTGAATTTGGAGTATTAACTCAGTATGAATATTATTTTCCAAATAATTAACATTAAAGGTTCGTTGGATTCTGGTAAAGGTGCGGTATGGCCAATAGACAATATTTTATACATCTTGATTACACAACTTTTAACACTGTATCACTTCGGAATATGTATTATATGACTTCCTCGTGTTAAATTCTGTCATATCTGGTTTACATGTTTCGACCTGTTATTGGTGTCCTTCAGAACTGGTCGTTGCTGGTCTTGGCGCCTCTTGATTTGTTTCCTGTGGGGGTGTGTTTGTGTAGTGTAATTTGGAGTCAAAATGTGTCTGTTCTGACTCCACGTTACACTACATAAACATACCCTCACAGGAAACAAAACAAGAGGTGCCAAGACCAGCAACGACCAGTTCTGAAGGAGACCAATAACAGGTCGAAACATGTAAACCAGGTACGATAGAATTTAACACGAGAAAGTCATATAATACATATTCCGAAGACAATATTTGTTGGATTGAGACTGTATTTAACACACATTCATTGAAAATGAAAAAAACTTGCAGCCCTCAAATTAACACTTTTAAATTATTAGTGAAATGTTGAATTCTCCGTCTTATCAGTTCACTAATGTAATCAGAACATCTGGAATACCATGTAATGTAGCTTCTTTGGATATGTATGTATGTATTTATTCACACTGCAATGGGTATATACCCGGTGGCAGTGGAACTAATTACACTCAATAATGACAATAATAAACTTATTAATTAAAGTACAATTAATAATAATACTAATAATTAATACTAACAATAAATGATAATAATAATAATAATAATAATAATAATAATAATAATAATAATAATAATAATAATAACAGGGAATATCCTAAATTAAATGAAGCACGATCACTTAAAATAACATTTGAAATAAATCTAATTTGTATCTTAAACCTAAGTTCGAACTAAAACCCACGAGTATGATATGTTCTTATCTGCACAAGTACCTTTCAACATTACACTCATTTCGCTGTCCACTCACTCACTGCACTGGAACTACGACACATTTCACTGATTCTATCCTGATTTCACTAACACTTCAAAAACATTTCATTGTTCAAATACTTTGCACTGCCACTATAAATTATAAAGCTTCACTGACAGGAACACGTTTCACTTACACAACACACTTCACTGACACAACATAATTCTTCACTGATACAACACTTCAGTAACAAAATATCATTTACACCCTTTAAATACTGTGTATAATTACCGTCTATTAGTAAAGTCCTTAAGCCTATTTTTAAATACATTTTTGGTTGTTGGTAAAGCCTTTAGTAAGTCCGCAGGTAAAGCATTCCAGTCCCTGATAGTACGATTGAGAAAAGAAAACTTTCCAGTGTCCGTCCTCTGTCTTCTTTCCCTCAATTTTATATGAGTGGTCGTTCCTTGAAGAGTAATTTGGCGGCTGCAACCTATTTTTTATTTCTCTCCAGGCAGGCTCACCTCTGTATGTTTTGAACATTGCGCATAATCGAATTCGCGTTCTCCTGTCCGTGAATGTGTCCCATTTTAATGGTGAATTTTTCCGCCAACACTTGAGAACCCGTTTTTTAATCTTTTCCAGTGTCTTAATATGTTCTAATCTGTAAGGATCCCAACATGCAGCACCATATTCCATTACTGGACGTACTAGTGATTTATATGCAATCTCTTTGGATTTATCAGAGCCTTTTCTTAGTACCCTCATCACAAAGTGTAACGCTCTCCATGCTTTTCCCGCTGTGTCTGTAACGTGTTCCCCCCAGTCGAGATCGCTGCTAAATATTATTCCGAGGTATTTATATTTGTTAACTTCCGGAATGGTTTCACCTCCTAACGTATACGATGCGACTATTTTATTTCTTTTCCTTGTAAAGCTGATGGCTTTGCTCTTTAGAAAATTTATTTTCATTTTGTTGGCTATTGCCCAATCGTTTATTCTATTGAGGTCATTCTGGAGAAGAGTAGTATCTTCATAACTTTTTATTTCCCTGTATACCATACAATCATCCGCGAATAAGCGAACCCTAGACAAGATATTAACTGGCAGATCATTTACAAAAGCCAAGAATAGAAGAGGCCCCAAGACACTCCCCTGCGGGACCCCAGAAGTAATTTCAATTGGGTTCGATAATTCCTCCTCTACCCGTACTCTCTGAGTGCGACAAGTTAAAAATTCCTTGATCCACTGGAGCACTCTGAAGTCAATCCCCGTTGATTGTACAGTAGTTTAACCAACAATATATCGTGTGGGACTACATCGAATGGCACGATAGAATTTAACACGAGAAAGTCATATAATACATAAGAGGGTGGGAGTGCATTATATAACGAAATTTATAATCTTGTACTTGCTATTTGGGAAAAGGAAATTGTACCAGAACAATGGAAGGAGTCCATAATTGTACCTATTTTTAAAAAGGGGACAAAACCAACTGTGTTAACTTTCGAGGAATATCACTTTTGTTGACGTCGTACAAAATTTTGCCCAATATTCTTTTGAGAAGATTAACTCCATACGTAGATGAAATTATTGGGGATCATCAGTGCGGTTTTCGGCGTAATAGATCGACTATTGATCAGATTTTTGTATTCGACAGATAATGGAGAAAAATGGGAGTATAAGGGTACAGTACATCAGTTATTCATAGATTTCAAAAGGCTTATGACTCTGTTAAGAGGGAAGTATTATATGATATTCTTATTGAATTTGGTATTCCCAAGAAACTAGTTCGATTAATTAAAATGTGTCTCAGTGAAACATACAGCAGAGTCCGTATAGGTCATTTTCTATCTGATGCTTTTCCAATTCACTGCGGGCTAAAGCAGGAGATGCACTATCACCTTTACTTTTAACTTCGCTCTAGAATATGCCATTAGGAAAGTTCAGGATAACAGGCAGGGTTTGGAATTGAACGGGTTACATCAGCTTCTTGTCTATGCGGATGACGTGAATATGTTAGGAGAAAATACACAAACGATTAGGAAAACACGGAAATTTTACTTGAAGCAAGTAGAGCGATCGGTTTGGAAGTAAATCCCGAAAAGACAAAGTATATGATTATGTCTCGTGACCAGAATATTGTACGAAATGGAAATATAAAAATTGGAGATTTATCCTTCGAAGAGGTGGAAAAATTCAAATATCTTGGAGCAACAGTAACAAATATAAATGACACTCGGGAGGAAATTAAACGCAGAATAAATATGGGAAATGCGTGTTATTATTCGGTTGAGAAGCTCTTATCATCCAGTCTGCTGTCGAAAAATCTGAAAGTTAGAATTTATAAAACAGTTATATTACCGGTTGTTCTTTATGGTTGTGAAACTTGGACTCTCACTCTGAGAGAGGAACATAGGTTAAGGGTGTTTGAGAATAAGGTGCTAAGGAAAATATTTGGGGCTAAGCGGGATGAAGTTACAGGAGAATGGAGAAAGTTACACAACACAGAACTGTACGCATTGTATTCTTCACCTGACATAATTAGGAACATTAAATCCAGACGTTTGAGATGGGCAGGGCATGTAGCACGTATGGGCGAATCCAGAAATGCATATAGAGTGTTAGTTGGGAGACCGGAGGGAAAAAGACCTTTAGGGAGGCCGAGACGTAGATGGGAGGATAATATTAAAATGGATTTGAGGGAGGTGGGGTGTGATGATAGAGACTGGATTAATCTTGCACAGGATAGGGACCGCTGGCGGGCTTATGTGAGGGCGGCAATGAACCTTCGGGTTCCTTAAAAGCCATTTGTAAGTAAGTAAGTAAGTATACATATTCCGAAGACAATATTTGTTGGATTGAGTCTGTATTTAACACACATTCATTGAAAACGAAAAAAACTTGCAGCCCCCAAATTAACACTTTCAGATTATTAGTGAAATATTGATTTCTCCGTCTTATGAGTTCACTAATGTAATCAGAACATCTGGAATACCATGTAATGTAGCTTCTATGGATATGTAACAAAATATTCAAGTGAAAAAAATTCCGAAAAAAACTCAGAATATGAAATTCGCTACAAAACGACGCGATAGTAATAATTCGCGAACGTGTTCATATTTCGCTATTAGAACTCTATTTCGCTATTTGTCGCGATTTGTTTCGTTGTCAATGTTGTTTATGTAGACGTACTGTATATTTTCGACACGAAACAGTCTCTTGTGAGGATGTTTTTACGAATTTTGCAAAATACAGACAATAATTACAGTAGCTTTACAACCGAGCGTCCGCGACGAAAAACACTCGTCGATGTTTCCATGGATAAACACGCACATAAACTGCAGCTGGTGGTTTCATTTAACTTTGCTTTATTTACTTTTCTTGTAATTCAGTGTTTGAGCGCGGGTTTCAGTTCGTTGCCTGTATTGATTGGAATGGTGTTTGTAATGATCAGCTCGGAGGATGAGTTGAATCCAGGTGGCAAGAAAACGAACTCTTAGCGTCTACTAATGCCGCGGGAGCAAATTTGAATTTTAGAGTTTTTTTAATATTGGAAAGTCATATTTTCCCATTTTGTTACAATTCCCCAACAAAACATTCCCTGCTGCATTGAGATCGGTAAGTCCAGGTTTCTTCTAGCTTTTCGCATACTTTTTCTCCAACTGGTGCAGGTGCTGAGCTAAGTTTCTCCTATCATAAATTCTTTTATCTGCAGTTTCAAATGGAGCAATTACATCAATCAAGGATTTAAAATGTGACCCGGGAGCCTATTCTACCATTAACTATACTAGATCATTTTTATTAAATGCTTCTTAGTATACATCAGCGATGACCAAAACTCGAGCTGTAGTGATTACATGCGACAGACAGCCTATAAAGTAAGGAGACTGAGGAAAGGTACAGGGACATCATTTTATTTTTACTAACATTTTTAATATTAATCTGGCTATACCTTTCTATTAACGATTGAAACAGGAAACACCGTTTGCTACCCCTTCCACGACTGGAGTTCGATGATACTGGCGTAAAATACAAATCACTTTACTAGGTATAGGAGGGCAGAAAAGTAGTTCATCCATTTATGTAAACTAGGAAATATCGCAATTTTGAGTTTGATAATTTTCATTAGGTTTTTGTTTAATCAAAATACAGTACTGTATTAACACTTAGTGTTTTTACTCACGAATTGAGCTATCCATTCGGAAGTATTAATTATGAAATGTATCTTGTACTGTTACAGCACATTAGCGTAAAATATAGAGAATGAAGTTAAATTGAAAAATAATTATAATATGGATATTTAAACACATTTTTGAAAATGGTGGCTGTTCATTTCGATACAGACTTCAGTTCTTTTGTGCATATTATCACACTATAGACTATTGTACCTAATTCCAATTACCAGTTTCGTCCTTCGTACAAGTAACTCATGTTGAAATAATTCTCTACCAACTCTGTAAAAGAGTACCTTATGTACTGTAAATTCAATCTTCACTTCTGCCCGATCCGAAAAGATAAAATTACTCAGAAATGCTATCTACTGTCCGTTCAAGTGGTTTTGTCGTAGAAAGGGGGGCATCACGCGACAGTTAATTACTTAACGAGGCCCTTTTATTTAAGTTATTTTAAACTCTTGTATAATATTACCTAGACGTCCAATTCCTAACGGAAATTAATGTTTTCAGAAAAGAGCTAAGATAGCCCAGCTACTAGACTTAACAAAGGGGCGAACAGAAGCAGGTGGGGGAAACCGGGATGCGACGTAGGCAAACGGACGACAGTACCTGTACGAAAATATGATTCAATATTGAAAGCTCTTTCGTCACTGGAAAACGTGAACATATTTCTGGAACGTACTATACTCGCTAACTCAGTACTGCTTACGCGCCCTCGGCTCTGTGTCGTGAACGGTTGGAAGTTTACTAGTAGAAGAGGTGGGAGTGAAGTACATTCAAAAGCTCAGGTACAATAAAAATTGAAGTAAAAATAAAATGATGTCCCTGTAGATCATTTTTATTACATGCTTCTTAGTATACACCAGCGGTGACCAAAACTCGAGCTGCAGTGATTAAATGCGACAGACGGCCTATAAAGTAAGGAGACGGAGGAAAGGTACTTGGCATGAAACTACAATCAGTAGCGGTTCCTGTACTAACATCTTGATCAATCCCGCGGATAAAAATCTCAAGCTTTGCTGTATCAGTAATGTCACTGCTGTCATCAAGAGCCAGTGAATAATACACGATTTTTCTTGGTTCCTTTTTTTAACCCTCCTCTTGAATACAATCAGGAATTTTCTAAATTCTTCTCTTGATACTTGGTCGAGAAATTCCTAGTTTTTCAAAATTAAAAACTTCTTATGGACAAGTTATTTAAGCTATTTTAATCATTACTCTTTTGAGAAATTCTGTTCTATTAAAAGGCTTTAGAGCACGAGATATTTCAAACCCCATTAGGTAGCTGACTTCCTTACATTTATTTATGCCATCTTTTTCTTCCTGGCTATGATTTAAGACATGTCAGTTCCTGGCGTTTAACAGTTCATTAGCACATAATATTGAATCAGTTTTTCTACAATATTACTATCATATAAATAACTAATAAATAGTACCCTCGTCTAAATATTAAGAAGATTAAAATTGAGATAAACCCTAATAATTTTATCCTTCTAGGGATAATCAATATTCATTCACGTACAGAAGAATTATAGAAACATACTTAGTTGTCAGTAATAATAATAATAATAATAATAATAATAATAATAATAATAATAATAATAATAATACTTACTTACTTACTTACTGGCTTTTAAGGAACCCGGAGGTTCATTGCCGCCCTCACATAAGCCCGCCATTGGTCCCTATCCTGAGCAAGATTAATCCATTCTCTATCATCATATCCCACCTCCCTCCAATCCATTTTAATATTACCTTGGTCTACTCTTATTATTATTATTATTATTATTATTATTATTATTATTATTATTATTATTATTATTATTATTATTATTATTATTACCATCCCACGAACTGTTGCCGAGGACTGCCTGAGATCTACGACCCACAATTTGAGAAACACTGTACTAGAAAGTACTGGAGACAGTGGAAAACCTTGTCTCAGTCCTTGACTTAAGTTATAATTAAGATAATCTCAGAAGGCTTTCATTGCAGTCTTAGTGCCTCGCCGTACCAGTAAGACAACGCTGTGTGAAGATATATTTCATGCGAATGTATAATAATAAGGCCCGGAGAATAAATGAAGCAATGATTTCCTACTCGCTATATTTCTAACCAATTTTATTGTTATTAATATGACAGGGCGAGTTACGTGTGGCAACGTGGTGCTCAGCTTTTTGTAATTAGCCTCGACTACGTGACCAAACCGTTGCAAATCAACGCCCGGAGATTACTCAGCACGCATGCCTACACCGACGGGGAGTCCGATTTGTGCCTCTGTCACAGTTACGATGTTGCTTCCGTTGATTACGTTGTTAGAGCAGGCCGAGAAAATAGCATTTCGACGGAAAAACTAGCTTCGGTATGCTTTTAAATATTTCCGTCATTTTAAAATTCTCATACAAAAGTGAACATAACAGAACTTTAGTCACAGAAAAACGCTTCACTGATTTTAAGGGTGAAGTACCATACTGGTCATAAATATAAATTTAGAAGATACATTTTAAAATCTAGTTGACCATTAGATCCACTGAGCTGTGTTCCTTCTTAATGCGTGATACAAACCATACGCTATAATTATAAATTAAATATTTAAAGTGATAACTGAAATATTCCTGAGGTAAGAACAAAAAGAAAAAAAAATCGTTTTATAGTTATAGATTATGTGAAAGCTTTTGACAGATTTGAAGGAACCTTTTTATTTGATATGTTACAGAAAAAATATATACTAAATTTATTATTCATCTATGATATTGTTGATTAAATTTCTTCTCCAAATGTTATTTTATTTATAGATGACTTAAAAATATTTAAAGCAATTCATAGTTCAGATAATTGTATTGAAAAGGGATTTAAATAAATTAAATACATGGAGCGAACTTAATAAATTGTCATTTAATACGAATAAATGTAACGCAATTACATTCTACAGAAGTTCAAAAGATTATTCGTATCAGTATTGTATCAAGGATATTAAGCTACATTATATTTCATAATTTAAAGACATGAGTGTATTATTCACCAAGGACATGAACTTCTCCAAGCATATTACTAGTATTGTTTGTAAAGCATATAAAATGCTAGGTTTTATCTTTCGTGACTCTAAATATTTGAATATTCCCACCTTACAGAAACTTTTTTATGCGTTACTTCAGTCAAAATTAGAATATCGTTCGATAATTTTGAACCCAATAACAATTAAACATATAAATTTGCGTGAAGAAGTTCAAAATACATGATAAAATACCTGTATTTTAAAAGTTTTAATTATTATCCAAAATATAAAACATATAATTTTATGATTCTTACAAATATCATAATACTTTTTTATCCCAAAATAAAGACAAATTCATAGTATTATTGTCATGCTTATAGAGTTGTTCGCATTTATAATAGATTGCATAGCTTAGGATATATAGATTTGTTTTATATGAGTCTTAAACAATTCAAATACATTTCTAATAAATTTCTGAAAATGAGATGGCTTTGTAATATAATATAATATAATATAATATAATATAATATAATATAATATAATATAATATAATATAATATAATTAGAATTTATAAAACAGTTATATTACCGGTTGTTCTGTATGGTTGTGAAACTTGGACTCTCACTCTGAGAGAGGAACATAGTTTAAGGGTGTTTGAGAATAAGGTGCTTAGGAAAATATTTAGGGCTAAGAGGGATGAAGTTACAGGAGAATGGAGAAAGTTACACAACGCAGAACTGCACGCATTGTATTCTTCACCTGACATAATTAGGAACATTAAATCCAGACGTTTGCGATGGGCAGGGCATGTAGCACGTATGGGCGAATCCAGAAATGCATATAGAGTGTTAGTTTGGAGACCGGAGGGAAAAAGACCTTTGGGGAGGCCGAGACGTAGATGGGAGGATAATATTAAAATGTATTTGAGGGAGGTGGGATATGATGATAGAGACTGGATTAATCTTGGACAGGATAGGGACCTATGGCGGGCTTATGTGAGGGCGGCAATGAACCTTCGGGTTCCTTAAAAGCCATTTGTAAGTAAGTAATATAATATAATATAATATAATATAATATAATATAATATAATATAATATAATATATGATTAAACAAATCCTCCTCTTCCAATCCATCTTCCAGGAAAAGTTTCGCTTTTGACATTTGCCGAGTAGGTACATGTTTGAACATTTTCGTTGGATTCAAATTCATAGTTACTGTAACCATACGCAATTGCAGAATATCATTGTTGTGGTAAATGAGAAAGGTCCAATGGTTTTGTGTTAGGTAATAGCGCACACACAATTTGGAAATTGGAATGTGAAAAGGTTTCCGAACAATGTGGGAATTTTCTGAACACCATGCACGACGGTTGTGCTTGTTCGCATAGCGACTAATGTGGAATTACGCTTTATCAGAGAAAACAAGGTTCCTGAGGAAAGCATCATACTCTTCCGTCTCTTGTAGCGAAAGACAAGCAGAGTTACTCTGTAATCGCCCTGCCGAAGTTGTGTGATTTCGATTTTGTGTGAGGCGTTCATGCAGTGCATCAAGACACTGGGGAACGGAGAATGTTAATTCTCGATTCGCTCAGTACACAAACTCTTGTGTGGGATGATTTCAGTCTTTACCTATCATAACTGCAGAAACTTATGGATGTTTTACTTTATTTTAAATCATTTTTAATATCAAAATATGGTATTGCGTTTCTTTCGTAGGTGAGAACGCCAGGGTCTTCGAATCCCGTGGATCTTGTGCTACTTAAATAATAATTTAAAATTTCTCGTGGAGAAAGAGTATAATGTTGCAAAGAAACTCGTATATTTCCAGATCTTCGCTGAAAGCTGCGTTTTCAGCATCACATATTCCGTAAAAAGTGATTTTGGTTATGACGTCTATTTGTATACAGCGATTTCTCCTAAAATTATTAAACGGATTTCGTTCATATTCTGCATTTACAAGTCAACCTTTTGGTGAATTGTGCATATCAGGTATAAGCGTAATAATTAAATAAAATAATAATAATAATAATAATTAATAATAATATATACTTACAAATGGATTTTTAAGGGACCCGGAAGTTCATTACCGCCCTCACATAAACTCGCCATCGGTCCCTATCCTGAACAAAATTAATCCAGTCCCTACAAACATATCCCAACTCCCTCAAATCCATTTTAAAATCATCCTCCTATCTACGTCTCGGCCTCCCTAAAGGTATTTTCCCTCAGATCTTCAACTAACATTTTATATGCATTTCTGAATTCACTCATATGTGCTACAAGCCCTGCCCATCTCAAACGTCTGGATTTAATGTTCCTAATTATGTTAGATGAAGAAGACAATGCGTGCAGTTATGTGTCGTGTAACTTTCTCCATTCTCCTGTAACTTCATCCCTCGTATCCCCAAATGTACTGTATATAAGTTGTATTGGTGTAATTATAGAAATTCAGATTAACAAAAAGAAAAAATTAAATATCGATCTGTAATACCAATATGGAACGGAAGTTTATGAAAAAAACAAACGCTTAAAGAAAATGAAATTCAAATAAATGAATAGTGAGAAGTTCATGAACAATGAAGCAGGAACGCTGAATATACAATGAAAAATTAAGGTAAAAATCGCTGTCAACTAATGATTTTTTTAATGTCTAATTTGCTGTAAACTAGATATAATTAGAAATGATAAGAAAATAGAAAAAAAACTTTAAAAATAATATTATTCAATTTGTGAAAATTAGGTAATAATTATTCTTGTTACAATGCAATGGTTTGGACATGCGAAAAGAATGAATCCAAAAGTGTTACAAAATAAGAGTTTATTTAGAATTAGTCCCAAATAGAAGAAATGAAGAGGAAGACCTAAGAAAAGATGACTGAAGGGTATTATTGGCATGATAGAAGCCAGAGAATTATATATGGTGACTGGGAATGTGGAAATTATTGGATGAAGAAAATTTCAATTGTATTAAATTTTGACACGAAGATTTTTTTTATGTTTAAAACCTGTATATGATGATGCTACATTTGGAATATATATGAGAGAGAAAGAATATTCCTCCTTTGGAAAACAAGAAATCGCACACTGGCACACTATATAAAAATCCGGGCTTTAATGACGATGAAGATTATGAAAAAAGAAGACCTGATGCCCACAAGTGTCTGCACCAATGATAGCGAGACTTGGGGAGCAGGTGATGGGAGGACCTCGTTCCTTGCAGACAACTCTGCCAGCGGTCGAGCAGCGTTTTCGGTCACTAAATTTTACGGTCTGTAATTAATGAATGGACCGTGGGCTATAGGTAAAGGGAGCGTGGGGCAGATAAAGACAGAACGAGAGAAGAGATTTATCACTGTATTACGACGGGGGAATTTTAGGGATTGGCAAACATTTGTTAACCTCTCAGACTTACTGTTTTATCAGAAGCTGGGAGACTAATAACAGCCGACTGTGGCTAATACAGTGGTTAAGGCGCGGCTGTGACGCCGCGATAAAGACATGAATGGAATAGAATCCAAATTTCATTCTATCAAATTTCTCTTTTTCTTATTCTTGCTATGACTTCTTCTGAAGTTAAAATCGAGGATTCATTAAAAACTGATAATTTTAAATCATTCAAAATGTTTTACACTGGAATCTCTTTCGAAAGAATTCGAAATATCCCGAATTAGAATTCTTTCATTCATTCATTCATTCATTCATTCATTCATTCATTCATTCATTCATTCATGGTTTTCTGCCCTAGGGCAGATCTTTTCTGCAAATAAAGCATTATCCAATTTCCCTATTTTCTGCCTTCCTCTTAGTCTTCGCATCAATTCATATATCTTAATATCGTCTATCATCTGATATCTTCTTCTGCCCCGAACTTTTCTTCTGTTCACTATTCCTTTCAGTGCATCCTTCAGTAGGAACTTTCTTCTTAGCCAGTGACCCAGCCAATTCCTTTTTCTTTTCGTCAGCAGTTTCAGCAATATTCTTTCTTCATGCACTCTTTGTACCAAAGCTCCATTTCTTATTCTGTCTGTCCATTTTATATGTTCCATTCTTCTGAATATCCACATTTAAAATTTTTCTAGTAGTAATGTCCATATTTCTGCCCCATATAATTCCATACTTCACGTTTTAACACGATATGTATAAACTTACAAGCAAACATTATTAACGGGACAGATAAGAAAGTTATTTTTTTCTTCTCTCATGTTAATAATGTCAAAATGAGTGCTTATGAAAATTTTGGCCAATCAACCGCAATTACAAGAAAGTAATTTTCCCTGGGGCCGATTACAGAAAAATAGCACCTACATGGAAAGATTTATTGAAACAGAAAAAGCAATTGTTACACTTTTTTCAACATATCCCCCACTGGAACTGAGACATTTGTCATACCATGGAATCAAATTTTGTATCCTTGTGTCGTCGAAGTCAGCCGCCTGGGTTCGGAACCAGCGTTTGACAGCCGTCTGCACCTCTCTGTCGATCCCATGGTATGATAAATGTCTCAATTCCGGTTAGGAATATGTTGAAAAATAGCTCAACATTTGCCCTGTCTGGTCCAATAAATTTTTCCAATGAAACTGTGTTTTCTTTCTGTTAAACGGCTCCCAGCAAACTTATTTTTTACGGCCCTCGTAATTGCGGTCGAGTGGTCAAAATTTGTATAAGCACTTCTTTTGACTTTAACAATATTTTCTTTAAGTCCGTCATAAACTTATCTTATATTACAATGTGATGTTTTTATTTCATTTTACTAGATGAACGTTTTCGGTTTTATGAACCATCTTCAGCTCACTGTTACCTCTATTGAACTCTTGTGTTGATATGCAATGGGTTACATTAACCATATTGTATTAAAAAGTAAAATATAAATATGACATAAAACATTAATGAATACACATATTTAAAATGATGATATATTAAATTAAATTAAATATTGTTAAATTAACGAAACTTATCGGAACAAAAATGGGTATAACAAACTTCTTTTGACATTATTAACATCGTAAAAGAAAAAAAAACTTTTTTATCTGCTCCCATCAGAATGTTTGCTTGTTAGCTCAATACCAGAACCATTTGGAGGAAACTTACGAGAAACCCTAGAAAATGTTTTCCAGAAGAAAACCTAGGCCTACCGTTCTTAATGCAGTAGCGAATGTTGTGTCAAATATCTGTAATAAAATGGAGAAATGCGACTTTCTAGTAGAAACAATTCCAAAACAAGGAATAGGATGCTCCCGCTACTTCAATAGTTGAAGCGGTCGTTTTATGCCTAGTAGCTTGTACTGACAGAGAAAAAGCATCAGACAATGTAACAGCCAGGAGTCGGCCTGGGTGACGCAGTAGGTAGAGTGCTGGTCTTCCGTGCCCGAGGTTGCTGGTTCGATCCCGACTCAGATCGATGGCATTTAATTGCGCTGAAATGCGACAGGCTCTTGTCAGTACTGTCCGCGCAACTTATATAGACAGCTGGGTTCCCTAGTGCTCTCTCACTGCCCCGTAGCTATCTGCTAGCTACCTGACCATCGCTGCAGCAGTTGTACGTACAGTTACAAAAACATCATTCGGTATTTATTTTCAGTGCATTCCATTGGATGTGATAGGTGAAAGGTATGGATTCTCAAAATAACAAATATAAATCAATTACATTCTTCTTCGTCTGTGTGCAATACTACAGTATAATCACAACTCCAATTATTACAATTCGTATCTGACCGTGAACTACTGATGGTACGCGATACATAAAGTCTTTTAAGAGCTATAGGACTGTTACAATGGCGTACGCAAGGAGGGGTCACCGGGTTTGAAACCCCCCTTGAACTTTAAAATAAAATTACATTTTACATTTAATTACAATTGATGGTTTCCATGGATTATCCTGTTAAGCTATGTTAAGTGTCTTAGATATTATATACAAATAACTGTTGACTATCGGTGTTACTAATAAAAACTCTATATACAGACGTTTAACTGTCTTATACTTATACAATGAGTAGCTCTTTTATACGTCGTGTGTAAATTCCTTACTAATAATCACTACATACGTCGTGTATAACAGTACAACTGTTACACAACTACGTCATAGTTTCGTCATTACTTCATTACGAAAGGTAATAGAATATCTGAGGTTCTCTATTGCATCCGGTCGAGCTCTCTAGTGTGGCGTGTTATATATCGATAATACAACTGGCTCTAATCGATTACCACACTACATTTTGGTCAAAGAGTACAAGTTACAGCAATGTTATTCTAATTATTTTGAGATCTTTGGTTTCTTCTTCTGTGGTTACAAGGCATCCATCGTCATAAAATGACAGTCGGTACGAACAGCTGTTAGAGGGGCGGCCATTTTTTCTCTATATACGACTCTTAAACAAGTGGTTTCGTGTATATAACACTGCAAAGCAATTCCCATTGTATAGTTACAGCCTGTTTATACGTCCATCGCTTATGCATGGTTTATTAGTAAAGTTTTCTATCTCAACTCTGCATAAGTCTCGTATAAAAACTGTACGCGGTTTATTAGTAAGACTGTATATATATAGTAATGGCACGAATATTTTCTATTATACAAAATTAAACACATGTTATAATTTGTTAAAAATTGGATGGCTGTGAAAAAAAAAGTTTCATAGATTTTATAAGGATATTCATGATTAGAATATAGTATAATATTAATAAATCTACTGTAACATAATAATAATAATAATAATAATAATAATAATAATAATAATAATAATAATAATAATAGTCTAATAATAATAATAGGCCTAATAATAGTAATAATAATTATAATAATAGTAGTAGTAGTCTAATAATAATAATAATAATAATAATAATAATAATAATAGGCCTAATAATAGTAATAATAATAATAATAATAATAATAATAATAATAATAGCCTTACTTACTGGCTTTTAAGGAACCCGGAGGTTCATTGCCGCCCTCACATAAGCCCGCCATTGGTCCCTATCCTGAGCAAGATTAATCCATTCTCTATCATCATATCCCACCTTCCTCAAATCCATTTTAATATTATCTTCCCATCTACGTCTCGGCCTCCCTAAAGGTCTTTTTCCCTCCGGCCTCCCAACTAACACTCTATATACATTTTTGGATTCGCCCATACGTGCTACATGCCCTGCCCATCTCAAACGTCTGGATTTAATGTTCCTAATTATGTCAGGTGAAGAATATAACGCGTGCAGTTCTGTGTTATGTAACTTTCTCCATTCTCCTGTAACTTCATCCCTCTTAGCCCCAAATATTTTCCTAAGCACCTTATTCTCAAACACCCTTAACCTATGTTCCTCTCTCAAAGTGAGAGTCCAAGTTTCACAACCATAATATAACTGTCCGAGGCTTATTTGAAGGATTCGTAACAAGCTGTTTTTTACGGTGATGGTTTGTTAGCCCTTCGCCCAACCCCCAAGCTGGAGGACCACCCCTCATCGGTTGTCCGCGACTGCTTATTCAATATATTCACAGCTACCCTCCATATCTGGAGACCGTCTCCTCGATCCGCAACCTGAGGACGCGCCATGCTGTGGTGATATGGACCCACAATACATGGAATAATAATAGCCTAATAATAATAATAATAATAATAATAATAATAATAATAATAATAATAATAATAATAATAAATACACAACTGTAAGTACATCGAACTCTTCGATCACACTAAGCAAGCAAATGTATTTTACCCGTCTCGTAGAACGTCCTCACCTCTCCTTCCTCTCTTCCGCTAGAAGCAACCTCTCTACCCCCTGCGAGTCTCTCTTTTAACTGCCCAGATAAGTTTCGCGGACAATAAATTTACTGTCCTACGGGACAAAATTCCGGCACACCGGCGACGCTGATATAACCTCGGCAGTTGCAAGCGTCGTTAAATAAAACATAATTTACACCAGCAAGAAATAAACTGACAACTTGAGAAACTAAATTGTTTCGAATTACAGAAAATGTAAAATAAGAAAGTGTATGTCATTTTCGTGGCGCTGTTTATTTTAATTTTTAATGGCGAGTGCTTTGAGCTCAATCACTGACCACAGCGTCCCCGCCCAACTCATAGATATCTTTTTCAGCTTTTGGCATTGTCCTTGACACAGCATGGGAGGAGGACCTATGTCCTACCGTTATGACGATGATTAATGGAGCAGTTAGTGGATTGCCGGAAGAGAAACGGAAGTACCCCACAAAACCCTGTCACGAATATCGTACTCGTTCGCCATAAATTCCCCTTCGAGTTGCCGGGATTTGAATTTAGGTGTCCGACGTAGAAAGACGATACTTCACTGTGTCCTTGTTGCACCAATCAAGGACCTCAAAAGATACATTAATATCGCTTTTAGATTTTCGTATATTGCAGTCTCAAAACCCTTGTTTCGTTCCGAAACTGAAATGTGGTGCTATCCTGCTTTCATGTTCATACTATCATCGAGATGTCTTTTGATAGAACTCTTCATGTTGTTATACGAAGGCTATGTGGAATATTCGTCACTCGCTTTATTCTTCTTGGCTTGGCTTCGCTTGGCTTTAAGACTAGATCTGGAATGAGTCCATACACAGAGGTACACTTTAACCCACTGTGCCCCTTATACAAGGTTGAAGTAATCTAATTAAGCAGATAACAGCTTATTCCTTTGATAGAGTACAACAAAAATATCGGCCTATAATACCATATTGATTTAGTGTCCATCGCTGTGGAATAACGGTTAGCATGTCTGACTGTGAAACCAGCTGGCTCGGATTCAAATCCTGATTAGGACAAATTATCTGGAGGTTTTACCGGGGTTTCCTACTCAACACATTAAGAGCAAATGTTGGGTAACTTTAGATATTTTAATTTACCTAGAGGAAATCAAAACTCGAGTGGAATTTAATTGACTATTACACGATTAGAAGAATGTATATAATGATTTGAAGAAATAAAGTACTCTAATATAATAAAATATTGACTTATGAAAATACTAAACTGTCTTTAAATGTATTATTGTACCATCTCATCATTACAAATATTCCGCTAGATGGCAGTAGTGTGTTATAATGAGCTGTTCTCTTGTTACCAGTTGTGCCAACTATACAATCTTCATTGAACTCCATGATCGGTTACTAGTCAAGAAGGCTTTGTTGATTCAGTTTCATTTTTATTAAAACAGTTGCATTCCACTTCAATTATCAATATATACTTATTAAACAATCTCTGATACGTGACTATCCATAGTCTCATACAGCAGAAGCTATAACGTAACCTAAATAATATAAACAAGATAAATGATACGTAGAAAAGATTTAATTTAAGAATCTGTAGATGTGAAATACCTGGGAATTATTGTTCATCAGCACTTGAAATGGGATAGACAAATCACCTTTTTATGTAACAGGATCCGTAAAACAATTTACAAACTTGTAAACCTTCGCCATTACTTGCCTATTCGTGTATTACGTTCGGTTTATTTGCCTATAGTTGTATCTGTTATCCAATATGGTATAACCGGATGGGGAGGCATTACAAAAACTGCTCTTTTTCCTCTAATTATGTTGCAAAAACGTATAATCAAAATTTGTTTGAAAAGGCGACTGGATTTTCCAACAAATTTGATCCATTCCGAATTGAATGTTTTTAGAATTGACCAAATTTATAATATACTCTTTAATGAAATTCTATCATAAAAATAGAATGAAATTTTTAGCTCAGCCACATGATCATAATACAAGACGAAATGAAATCCTTACATTAGTTGAACCTAAATGTTTCACATCTGCTTCTTTACTACACAGTACAAATTATGGTCCATGTCTATATAATTCGATAATAAAATTTCATCCAGAATTGACTACTTTAAGCAATGAAATTTTCAGATCCAGAATTAAAAAATTTATATGACAGACTTCCCTGTAATTATATTATGTACCATGTATTGTAAAACAAGTTTATTTCTATCCTAAGTATATCTATCTTGGTTACTATATCAACATGACCTGTACTAATTATACTAGTAATAATAATTTAATATTAATCCACCAATCTCAACATAGTCTCTTTTTTCACTCAGTTATTACTAGTATTATTATTATTACTAACTTTATTATAATCTTTATGTGACATTTTTTCTCAAGTATTTTGTCGTATATCTATGTAACGGAACTGTCCCCGAACACGAGCTTTGCTCTTTCGGGGTACTTTAATGTAGCGTTTTTATGTACATGTTATTATTATATAAATCTAAATCTAAATCTAAATTAAGGATGATGAAATAAACATGAATAATTTTAAAAGGTACGATATTATTATTTAAAGTACATTGTTGGCAAACAAAGAAACAAATGCACATGCGTTGATGTCTCATAGAAATATGTACCACAGCTTTGGCGACTGGCTTTAAAGTGCAGGGTTCCATAAAACTGAAACATAAAGAACACGTGAATCACCCGGTATAGTGGATGTAACAAAGACGCTCCTCTGATTATGTTCAGTTCGCTCAATGCCACTCCAGTCTTTTGTGGTGTTGCATTATCTTGAAGTACCACTTTTCTTGGAAAACATTGGCCTCTTCTGTCTGAGTGTGTTCAAGTCTCTTCTAAAGAAACTAGCGTCAATATTTCCCATTGGCACCTTGTCTCTGAGGCACCCAGTGCACCGGAATAACGCCCCAGGCGTCAAAAGAGAGAATCAGCATGATTTCAACAGGTGGAGTATTGATGAGAACCTTTTTGTTGAATAATAATCCAGTTGATTTCTTACTATGGCTGCCGCTTCGTTTTACGATCACAATTTCTTACCCATTATCCATTACATGTGGCAGTGCTGTTGAGAACTTGCGAATTGATCTGTGATAGCTAAAGCCCAGTGTTTGGTCACATTTCACGTAAATTGGGCCCGGATGGTGCGTCTGCTTACTTCCGTCTCTCTTGTGTATCATCAGGCGTACAGTCGGTTGACATAATAAATTGTATACATTAATTGTAAACAATGCTTTCATTCTTTATACAGGTTGGAAGGGGACCGATACACCAAAATTTAAGAGCTGATACTACATGTTAAGGGAAGACTCCACTGAAAATCATGAAAATTTTTCCAAATTTTTTTTAGCTATTTCACTTATTCAGAATTTATATTTTCATACCCCAAATGGATTCAGCTCAATTCTGATTACAAATACTCGTATGTTTACACTTTTTAAATTAAGGCTGGAAGGGGGTGTGGAATTTAAAGAGCTGTCAAAATTGCTTTTCATCGAAGAATTCTTTTTTAAAATATCTGATTACAAATCTAGTAACTTTCTGTTGGCTCCCTGAAGTTACTAGATGAATGTAGCGGAGTAGAATATTAATTTACATAAATATTCATTTTATTTTCAAAACTATTTTTCTGTGTTCATTTTTGTTGATTCAACACCAACTTTTTTATGCCAAATATTAATCAATCTGGATGAAATTTTTACTGCAAGTATTTATGAGGTAGCTGCATGTTTCTATGCATTTATTTTGTGAGAAATGCTGCTAGTTTATTTTATTAATATTTTTCTTAAGAAAATAAAGTAGCAGCGTTAAGAAAAATATTAATAAAATAAACTAGCAGTATTAAGAAAAATATTTTTCTTAAGAAAAATATTAATAAAATAAACTAGCAGCATTAAGAACAATATTAATAAAATAAACTAGCAGCATTAAGAAAAATATTAATAAAATAAACTAGCAGCATTTATCACAAAATAAATGCATAGAAACATGCAGCTACCTCATAAATACTTGCAGTAAAAATTTCATCCAGATTGATTAATATTTGGCATAAGAAAGTTGGTGTTGAATCAACAAAAATAAACACAGAAAAATAGATTTGAAAATGAAATGAATATATTTTACATAAATTAATATTCTCCTCCGCTACATTCATCTAGTAACTTCAAGGAGCCAACAAAAAGTTACTAGATTTGTAATCAGAAATTTAAAAAAAGAGTTCTTCGATGAAAAACAATTTTGACAGCTCTTTAAATTCCACGCCCCCTTCCAGCCTTAATATAAAAAGTGTAAACATACGAGTATTTGTAATCAGAATTGGGCTGAATCCATTTGGGGTATGAAAATATAAATTCTGAATAAGTGAAATAGCAAAAAAATTTGGAAAAATTTTCATGATTTTCAGTGGAGTCTTCCCTTAAATGTAACAAAACTTTTATTACACTTTTCCCTCGATGAAGCACGTTAAGCAGGAAAAAAAAAGAGACTTTCCCAATGTTTGTAGCGCTATAGGCCTACAGCGGTAATAGGCCGAGAGAAATGGCTGATTGCTATACAAGCAGATAGGTAAAAATAATCTAAACGGTTAATATCTTGAATCTTTTTTTGCAAATTAAACCGTTTAGCCATGAATTTAAATTGAATAACTGTGAAAATCTTTAAAATAAATCTTGCAACGCAGTGTAGTGACGCTGAGTATGACATAATAAGTTGGAATTGATATTGATGGTACCTTTAGCCTCAGGTTATTTAGCGTCTGAATGAAATGAAGGTAATAATGCCGGTGAAATGAATCCGGGGTCCAGCACCGAAAGTTACCCGGCATTTGCTCGTATTAGGTTGAGGGAAAACCGCACCTCAACCAGGTAACTTGCCCCGACCGGGATTCGAACCCGGGCCACCTAGTTTCTCGGCCAGACGCGCTGACCGTTACTCCACAGGTGTGGACCTCTTAGTCTATCTACTGACTTTTTGCAGGAGCAAAAATCCCTGAATCAAGCTATACGTAAGATGGTTGTCTAACGAAGGAATAAATATTATTATAGGAGGGAAGGTAGTGAATCCTTTAACTGACCAATAACACTAAACATGTTTCTTGCAACGCGTCTTTCGAACTTATTGGTCTGTTAGCGACTAACGAAGGAATAAATGTGTTCTTGCAACCCACCATCAGTATTGTGGATTTTATAGATTTGTAGTATCTTTTTTCATGCTTTTAAGTACCTTGTTTGCCTGCCTATGGTAAGTATTAAAATGCGTAAACATCCGCGATGCTATGCATAGACATTTCGCTAGCCCGCGCTACGAGCGTGCTAAACTAGTCCCGGCTATCGAGTGATTACCTGTACAGGATTCATATCACATCACATCATCGCATCGCATCACATCACATCACATCACATCGCATCACATCGTCGCCTGAATGCAAGAACTAGGTAACTCGAAATTTGCGTTTTTTAGTTACCTCTTTTATAGCATAGCAAAAATCGCACAAAATGTAATCCAGGATCTAGGTAACTGATCGAACGATACCAGCGACATCTATTTTCCAATATAATAAATAGGTAAAAGAAAACGGGGCATATTCCTTAGTGCAATAAATAAGTAAATAGGCAATGTCACAAAATATGGAAAAATCAAGTTACCTCGTTCTTGCATTCAGGCGACGATATCATATCGCAAACACTGGTTTATGAATACGAAAAACGTTAGTTCACTGATCATCCACCGGAAGTCCGCGCGAAGAATGTCTATGAATACGGCCCCCGGATTCTAATGCTGACTTTTAATAATGTTATTTCTGTGTTATTGTGTACCTCTCGTTTCAGTGAATGCCCATTCTTCAATCGCTTTATTTAGTAAGATTATATCAAAGCAGCGCCTTTTCTTGCTACTGCGATTAAATTTCCAGAATGTCTTATTCGGCAAAAATAAAAACATATCGCACTGCGCAATATGCATTCTCAGCAGGCCTAACGAAACGCAACCGCTTTGTTTGCAGAGTCAGAAACCATGACTGCGTTTCTCTGAGCTCAGACATACACACGTGTCTCTTTCCGTATCTAGAATACACCAGACCGCTTCTTAGAAGATTTATCGACCAGTATTAATTAACAAAGAATACCGACAGCCCTGCGTGAGAAGCAACTCGCGCTGACTATACAAAACGTCTTCACGTGTTAATGATATAATTCTGCTGAGGATCACAGATATGCTATACGAACTCACTTTGATTTCAGGCAGTTGTAAAACAGAAATAAAAGTACATTTTAAATAGTAATGGTGGTGGCGATGATGATGATGATGATGATAATAATAGTAATAATAATAATAATAATAATAATAATAATAATAATAATAATAGATATTAGTATTATCGTATGTAATGTCACGAGTGAGTATGAATTTAGTGCGGGTTTATATAGAGAAGATCAAAATTACGGGTGGTATTTGTTAGGACTGCTTCAAGAATGAAACCAACTAGATTTAATTTAGAAATCTTCTCACTATTCGTGAGCTGCCACAAGGGACAAAGAGTACTTAACCATATAAATGTTTACAAGTTCAGTGAACCATTAATTTTGTTTTGACAATGAAACTCCTACAAGTACATAGCTGCAAGTACATTTTGTGATTGGTGGAAATATACCTAGTTTTAGAGAGGCAAGTGTTACAAAAAAGTAAAGAATGCTAATGAACTTGGTTTCATTTCGAATATAGGTGATGCTTCAGGAGAGCAATTACCTCTTGCTCCAACCAGAAGTACGATTACTTCAAGCTCTTCAAGCTGGTACTTTTGGAGGTAATATGGAATGGTAGGATTGTAGATATTCTTTCTTTCCTTATCCACTTCTGCTGACTGTTCCTCATTCGTTTCGAAACGCACAGTGGGATCAATTATGAATCCAGATCTTGTAGATTCCTTGAAAGCTGTTATATCTATGCGCCGTGTACTGCCAGTGACGGAGAGACCATGTACTTCTTCAAAGGTGTTGTAATCGGCATCTTTAAGGGCAGTGGCTATAATTGATCGTACTTGGTGGTGCCTAGCGTTTCGCAGACCTTCGCCGTGCGGACAGGATCCCAGGACGTGTGCAAGAGAACTAATAAAACCCATAAAATTAGATAAGACAGGGCGTATCTAAATTCAATATTCAAAACTTCTAGGGATGATACAAGAGACCAAAATAAACGTCTTTTGTTAAATGACCATAGTTCGGAAACTAATTATTGAACGACCATAACATTTTAAAATTTCTTTTCAGAACGAAAAGTTACATTTTCCGGATCAAATTTCTGCACATTCAAAGGACAAAATTAAAATCCGTTCCATAATTTATTATCATAATACATTGCTCTCTTAGATTGACTCAGCATATTGTGAATTAAATCAATTACTTTCCCAAAACACGATATGACAGGGGCGTACGCAAGGAAGGAGGTTACCGGGTTTGAATCCCCCTCCCTTAAACTAAAAAAAAAAAAAAAAAAAAATGGCATGTTTAGATTTGAGTATTTTTTTATCCATAATAGTTTTCCCTTCTCTAATTTTTCATTGTGAAAGTAGCAATTAATATGTCCTTTGTGCTAGCCATTGACTACTAATAGTTTAAATAAATTCAATATTATTTGCTACTTTGCGCTCTATTTTACAAAATGTTTACTTTAACCCTCATTACCCATTTTTGACTTACACCACTTCTGCTCTGAACGGCTCATGTAAATCTCTCTTTCAGTCCATGTAACGTAAATAACTATTCCATCAAACCCATCAAGAACTAGGTAACTCAATTTTTACTCTAAAGAGAGAAAAAAACATCTTACATTGGCTGGACTCAACACTGGTTACAGTCCACACCTGTTGAGTAACGGTTAACGTGTCTGGCCGGTGGACGGGTTCGATTCCCCGTCGGGGAAAGTTACCTGGTTGATGTTTTCCCTCAACCCAATAAGAACAATTGCTGGATAACTATCAGTGCTGGACCCCGGACTCATTTCACCGGCATTATCACCTTCATCTCATTCAGACGCTAAATAATTTAAGGTGTTGATAAAGCGTCGTAAAATAACCTACTAAAACACTGGTTACAATACGACGGAAGTAAAATGCGCTTTCCTTACTCGTTTAAATTGATGCATCAAGAAGCGTATTAAATTATTTTCGCAGAGAGGGCGGTAATTAGCCGACAATGAAGTCATTATGGCCGAGGATGAAGATGACATGCGAAACATGCGATACACGTTAAGGAAGCTGGGTGAAGCGTACAGAGAGTGGGGGCTGTCAGTTAACAAGGCAAAAACATAATATGTCGTTGCTGGAGGTGAGAGAAAAGACCTACAATAATAGTAACAAGGAGTTATGAAAGGAGTTGTTGCATACAATTATCTCGGTATTACAATTAACAGTAAGATCCAGTAGAGTAGAAAATAAGAAAACGTATTACACAAGGAAAACAAGCAACAAAACTAATTCTGTTTTATGGAATACACCAAGATAACGGTGTAACTAGCTATAAAACTATGTGAAGAGAGTAATTACATATGGAGCCAAGGTCTGACAAGATAAATTATGAGGAAGCGGTTAAGAGCTATGAAAATGGAATATTGGAGACGCTGTTTACACTTAGAGATAGATTAAAAAATGAAGAAATTTGAGAAATATATAATTTAGTAGGCTACTGATGTATCTATTAGTCTCTCTTGAAGGGAAGGGCACGGTCTGAGGACTGTCCTCACACTAGACCGCTTGTACTACACGGAATTGAATTGTGTGCAAGCCATGAGGCCCCCAACTCTATAGATTTCCTCATGGGCCGCCTCCGATTTCCCCTGCAGTCTACAGAATCCTTTACTTTTCCGCGTAGGCATCATCACGGTCCCTCAACCCCGGTGCCACAAGCTACAAAAATGAGCCCAGGCGAGAGCTCACGGTACATAGTACTACCACCAGCAACTAATGACCACTTAACACATAGTCTTCGTTACCGTAAGGTTCCATTGTAACTACAGTGCAGCACAACTGACTCTCAGACAAGTGACGTGACTGATATCTTTTGAGACTGTGTACTGTATCCATCCTGTAGCTACGTTCTGCGTGTATGGTTTGATTACAACTCCACCTCTCGGCAATGTTCAGTTTTGTGAAGAAAGAGCATTGGGCCGCTTCTAGTGCGCATGGAGTAAACCATACGATGTTACAAACAATGATGTCAGTGGCGGCTTTTAACCATACATACGCAGTTTTCTCAGAAACGGCTCGTTTGCAGCTCCATGTTTTTTTAGTTGTTTATTTAACGACACTGTATCAACTACGATATTATTTGGCTTCGATGAGATTGGTGATAACTAGATGGTATTTGGCGAGATGAGGTTGAGTCGCCATAGAGTACCTGGCATTCATCTTAGGGTTGGGGAAAAACTCGTAAAAAACCAACCAGGTAATCAGCCCTAGCGGGGATCGAACCCGCGCCCGAGCGCAACTTCAGACCGGCAGGCAAGCGCCTTAACCGACTCAGTCACGCCGGTAGCTGATCCATAATTACTGGGACTTTTTTGCTTCTATTATCGTGTACTTTCAACCGTGTATGTTTGCACCATCCTTTTTGATACATCCTGTATAATGTATATTCTGAAACAATAGAAAACTAAAAATAACCAAATTTATTGTTGACTGATGTCCTTTTAAAATATACTTACAACTAGCCGTATCCGTGCGCTCCGCTGCACCCGTTAGAAATAAATATAAAGTAATTACATAATTAAAATAAGACATTTGATCCAAGGAACATTCGTGTTTGATATAAGGATAAATCGTTTATTATGTTACTTAATTTAAATTGTATTTGCATAATTAAAATGCGATCATTTTGATCCAGAGACCATTCATTTGGTCATAAAAATTATTTTAGGAAATACAGGAAACGAATGTACAGAATAGGCTATCAAGTTTTCTGTGCATAAGAAGCTATTTTAATCTTACCTGTCCTCGATTCACTCAGAAGTTACTGTAATAACATTATAGCATTATGTCCATCTAGAGAAACTACACTTTCCAATGGTGAATTAATAATTAATTATACAAATCGGTTAATTTAGCTTCTGATATTACTTCATACAAACACAGAAACATTTTCTGTAGGCTATCTTTCATAGCTTTCGATTGTTGCTGTCCAAGGCCCCTTATAGACCAAGTCATTTGTTTTCTAATTCATTACACCGCCTTAGATGGCGTTGTTATTGCAATTTTGAAACCCAATTATCTCATTAAATATCAGTCCTATCAAAATTTTTCAAGGAATAAAACTTATCGGAAATTATTTTTAAAGAATCCTTTGTTATGTAACATTTTTCACAAAAATCAATAATAAGCGAGATATTTTGATTTATTTAATTCAGACCCCCTTATAACCCCCCTTTTAAATAAAGTATTTTGAATGCCATATAGCCTAAAATCTATGTTACAACGAACTTAATTTATATTCCAATTTTCATCGAAATCCGTTCAGCCATTATCGCGTGAAAAGGTAACAAACATACAGACAGACAGACAAACAAAAATTTCAGAAAAGCGATTTTCGGTTTCAGGGTGGTTAATTGTATATGTTAGGACCAATTATTTTTGGAAAATCGAAAATTACCACAAAAATTTCGGCTACAGATTTATTATTAGTATAGATTCAATTGTAACTCGAACAAAGACCTACCTATTCACATAAAAAAGATGATGGTCTCCTAGAGCCCCCTCTCCAGTGAGAGCCCCTGCTGTTTATACAATTTACGCAATATGATTATCTGTAGTCATTTCGTAACCAATTTGTCCTCTTAAGAAAAGTAATTATTTTGTGTTTGAAAATGCTTATTCTCAAAGTAAACGAGGCAAGACTGACCAATTGTCTAGTGCAGGGCGTAACAGGTATAATTTGCGATTACTTCGTATCTAATTAATCATGCTAAAAGCGAATTATTCGACGCGTGGGCTAGCATTGATGCAGGAACAAATTCCTCGCTAAATCTTAGATGCCATTGAATCGAGTTTCTCTTGCGCGGAAGCCATCAATTAACTAATCTCCATGTGGCCAAAGATAAAGTTTGAATAACCCTGCCTTAGTCGTTCTTGAAATTTCGTAATGCTACCTTGAAGTGCCATCAAAACTTTCACAAACTTTCCTTTCTTATAGATTCCTGATAAAGCTGCGGCGATAAAGATATGTCGTCCCCAATTACAGAACTGACAGCGATTATAATGTGAAGTTGGGATCAGCTGCACTTTTTGCTCCCGTGACGCTAGGCATTGTGTGGCGTCTTCTTCTTAGTTTGTGGTCCGGTAATCAGTGTTGCCAACTTATTGTGGAAAAATATGCTAGCTGAATAAAAAATAGTCTTTCCGTGTAAAAAAGTAGCCAGATTGTGGAATTGAATCGAAACAAAATACACTTCTAAAAATGTTAGAATGTACCGAAAATTGCACGTGGAAAAGTAGGCTAGATTAGTGCTGAAATAAGCTATAATTTTCAAAATTACCATCTTAAAAATACTATTAATATTACGATTAACTCCACATCTGTGGAGTAACGGCTAGCGCGTCTGGCCGCGGAACCAGGTGGTCAGGGTTCGAATCCCGGTCGGGGAAAATTACCTGGTTGAGGTTTTTTACGGGGTTTTCCCTCAACCCAATATGAGCAGATGCTGGGTAACTATCGGTGCTGGACCTCGGATTCATTTCACCGGCATTATCACCTTCATCTCATTCAGACGCTAAATAAACTCAGATGTAAATACAGCGTCGTAAAATAACCCAATAAAAATTAAGATAGTGCTGACTTCATCACAATTCATCAGCCAACGAAAGATGTTGATCTTATGAAGTTGCCATGCTTGTAGCAGAATGTAGCTGAAGTAGAAGCAGAAGTGTAAAGTTGGGAAAGTAGATTTTGTAATGCATTTCACAAACGTGTATTGTCCAATATTTTTTGCAGGATAGTATATTTTGAAAATAATATTTAAAAAAAAATCTTAATATGCTGTACGTGCCTTACACTATGAAAATCTGACTGATGTTAGCAGTCTGGCCAACGTACCAACTTCACTATGAACTTCAATGTGAAGGAGTGAAAGTGATTCATGTAATTTCAATATTTCGTGTTCAATTTGAATAATTTTTATTTGTTTTTTTTTTTAAAGTGAAGTCTGAATTGTTTAAATAATGCAGTAATTTGTTTCGTATAGATTAATGTATATTAATTAACACTGCCTTTCATGTATAAAATGTACATGCATTGTGGAATACATAGAAGGCAGTGGTTTTATTTCAACACTGGAGCAGTTATTTGTAATATTTCAACATACTTATATAAGTTAGATTGGCAACTCTGAATTCAGTAAAATCAACTTTAAATCGTGGCGGCCGTTTGCTGTAACGACGAAAAAATTCTATCGTGCAGAAATAACTATTTTAATATGGCTGAAACATGCTTTCCTACCATTTTTAGTCAAACATGACAATTATAAAATATTGTATGTATGTATGTATGTATGTAGGCCTACATACTTATTTGTTCACACTGCAAATGGATAAATACCCGGTAGCAGTGGTAACTAATTACACTCAATAATGACAAGAATTGTACAATATGAATTTATATGATAAAAACTTTGTTAAAATAGCTAGAAATATGTTTAATTTAACTTTAGTTTGTAAGAGGCCAGAATAAAAATGACATGTCGTTGAAATGCGATCCCTACTTATAACAAATGTCGAACTCATCTAGCCAAAATTCCAACTCGCTATCGCCCTTTCCATCGACGCTAGATAACCACATACTCGATGTAGGATAGTGCAATAACGGATTAAAAAATATCAAGGTAGTTGTTTGTCAGCTTTCATCTCTTTCCCTCTCTTTATACTCGCATACGTAAGTGATTACGTCATTCTAATGGCAAACCACGCCGTTTCTAGCAGAAAAGAAAAAAGCACTGTGCAGGCTTTAAAGAGCTCCAGAGTTCCTGACTACTTTTGTCGGCCACTATTAACGACTTAAAGCCACCAGATTTAGTGGCAAACCGCTAATGTTGGCAACACTGTCCATACGTGACAAAAGAAAAGAGGTCTCTCTAGATTCTGTTTTATTTCTTCACATTCTGTTTTATCCAGTCTTCCTTTTCCTTGTCAGGTTATCTTCTTAGTTGGTTTAGTTTCTGTAGTTTTTTCTAACGTCTACCGTCTTCTCCGACATTTTATCCATGACGTAAGGTTTTTAATAGTCATACTTTCTCTATAGTCTATCCTATTGTCTCTTCAGATCTTATCTTATACAGTTTTTACATAGATGAGTCCAGTACTTAAAAAGTTCGTTTATTACAGAGACATACAGGGTGAATGTGAAATAACCTTGCAGCTTGAAAGGGACGATACGGTACACGTAAATGAATAGAAAAACTATATTACGTTTTGTGATTAAATGTACGGTTAAAGTTTGAATTTTGAGTAGTCCGTAAACATCGTCGCTAATACACTCTACTCGTGATACAGATGTAAGGGGTCAACGAACTCGGTGAGTCTCCGTACGTAAGTTGCATTGTGCCGAGACGTTGCCACTTGCTTGCTTCGTGCAGTGGCTTGAATTTAGAGGTTTTTAAAATTAAATTTCCACGGAAAGCGTTCACGCTATTGAAATACGCCAGAGGGATAAATTATTCTCTGTTAAATTTCCTATCGATATGGACAAAAATCACGATAGTTACCCAGTAAGAGAGTGTTAAACATTTGGGGAAACAACCCGAATCACGTAAAGTGAAGTGGGTAGGCATTGGATACATAGGCCTACATACATTTGGGGAAAATATTTTTTTTTCTGAAAAAGTACGAACTTTTCCCCAATATGATATTATAATTTTTTGTTACATATAACATCAGCTATTCGCTCTGGTTCGCCCTGTAACCTTACTTACTTACTGACTTTTAAGGAACCCCGGAGGTTCATTGCCGCCCTCACATAAGCCCGCCATTGGACCCGATCCTGTGCAAGATTAATCCAGTCTCTATCATCATACCCCATCTCCCTCAAATCCATTTTAATATTATCCTCCCATCTACGTCTCGGCCTCCCTAAAGGTCTTTTTCCCTCCGTCCTCCCAACTAACACTCTATATGCATTTCTGGATTCGCCCATACGTGCTACATGCCCTGCCCATCTCAAACGTCTAGATTTAATGTTCCTAATTATGTCAGGTGAAGAATACAATGCGTGCAGTTCTGTGTTCTGTAACTTTCTCCCCTGTAACCTAATTTTTATTATTATTTATTTATTTTGCGAAGAATTGTAACATAAAATATAATATATACAGAAAAACTTTAGCTCGCCCCTGAAAGAGTAGAACTCGTGCTCAGGGGCGGATTCCTGAATTGAAATTAAGAAGTATATAATACAATTTGTCTTATATCTACTATGCAATAAGAATATATAAATTTAAATTTACAATTTTTCAATTTTTATAAAATCCATACATAATTGTTTTATAATTTAATAATATAAGTATTAGAATTGACAAGATTAGGATATTTAAAAATATAAATTTGTTATATATTGTTGGGCCTAAATTACTACTATGATTAAATACTGTAGCAGTGTTGCATCACGAAGTTTTCTACTTCTACAGGGACATCATTTTATTTTTACTTCAATTTTTATTGTACATGCGTTTCTAAATGTACTTTACTCCCACCCCTTTCACTAATGTCCTTGCTAACGTCAGTCACACAAACTTACGGCCGCTGTTGCTAGTAGTGAAGTAAACAGTACAGAGTACAGTGTGCTTCAGAAATATGTTGCATTTTCTACAGAAGAAAGAGCTTATATTATTGAAGTTTATTTTCACACAGGTATGGTGTGTAGCATAACTGAATTTATCTGTGTGGACTGAGCACAAATGAAGATTAGAGTTACCGAAAGTGCGGTACCCTATAATATGGTACGGTACTTAACAGCATTATTTAAACAAGAGTTTTGTTTTACTGTTTGTAGGTATGAAGGACGATGGTGGAAACTGGAATTACAATATAACCGAATGTGAACAACAGTTTTTTTTTCTTCACAATTTCCTGATTATATCATTACGGAATATTTTCGTAGAAATGTCATTAATCTAGTAGATAAATTTAGAGCAACGGTGTACAGAAAGGAAGAAAAGTGTAAGATGGCCAACAAAGGTGACAGAAGATGCTGTAGAAGATACTTGAGAAAGGATGCAGCGAGGTCCTAATAAGTCAGTCAAGAAGTTAGCTGTAGAAATTGCGGTTTCTTACGGAAGTGCTCACAAAATTCTCAGGAATAAATTAGGTTAGTAATATGCTGAATAAAGTAGACATTACATAATGTATATAACCTCCTGAAGACTTGAGTTTGTGAAAAAAATTGTTACTATTCTACTGTTTTTTATAAAATAATGTAAAGTAATGACCAAACTGAAAATCGTAATACTATATTTCCCTGTAACATAAATGGATACACTACTTTTCTCTCCTCCTATAGCTAGTAAAATGACTTGTTTACATTTTGCACTAGCAACTCTAAACTCCTGTAATGGAAGGGGAGTAACAGTGTTTCCGAGTATAGACAGGTTAATGTTAAAAATGTTAGTAAAAATAAAGTGATGTCCCTGTATAACTCTATACTCTTCATTCAAATAACTAATATAATATGTTATATACGACTAAAAATCACAAAATTTTGAATTTAAGGAAGCAAAGTGACTGAGGCCCGGCCTCACTTGCCTCATCCAATCAGCCACGACTGGTAGGAGGACGTAGGTAGAGGAAGCGTAAAGAAAACTTGCCCATTTGACTGATGCGCAGAGAACGATATTCGGTCCTCGTGCCATAATGCTCGTTACAGGGCTGCTATGAATCACCTAATGCTGATTACAGGGCGCATTCGAAAGCGCGGTCTTGAGCTGTTCGTATCGCGGAATGTATTGTGCAGAGCGGGTAGAAGTGAGCGTATGCGTGCATATTCTGCGTTTTATCCCTGATATCAGGAGTTTTATATAGTTCAAAGTGTGTTTGTTAAATAACAGAGTTCTGTGTAACATTCTATGTACTTAAAAATGACCCTGTTTCGCTCTATAGGAAGTGCTAATAAAACGTTACACAATCAAACTAGGGAATTGTTTATAAAGTTCATAAATTTATGAAAAACGAAACAGGCTCCACTCGTACCATAGAAAGTATATACAGATTAAAATAAACCGACCATAGTACCCTAGTTATCGGAACATGTGAATAAAATCACATAGTATTAGTCCTTAGTGTATTATTACAACGTCAAATATCAATTATTACACGATTACATATTTCTTATAACATCTTTGTCATTTCAGTCAGTGATTTTATATGTAAAAAAATTCGTCGTCTTTGTCATTTCATCCAGTGATTTTATATGTAAAAAAATCGTGCTTCTGTATTTTCAACAATTACATATTTCTTTTAACATCTTTGTCATTTCATTCAGCGATTTTATATGTAAAAAAATCGTGCTTCTGTATTTTCAACAATTACATATTTCTTGTAACATCTTTGTCATTTCAGTCAGTGATTTTATATGTAAAAAAATTCGTGCTTCTGTATTTTCAACAATTACATATTTCTTGTAACATCTTTGTCATTTCATCCAGTGATTTTATATGTAAAAAAATTCGTGCTTCTGTATTTTCAACAATTACATATTTCTTGTAACATCTTTGTCATTTCATCCGGTGATTTTATATGTAAAAAATCGTGCTTCTGTATTTTCAACAATTACGTATTTCTTGTAACATCTTTGTCATTTCATCCAGTGATTTTATATGTAAAAAAATCGTGCTTCTGTATTTTCAACAATTACATATTTCTTGTAACATCTTTGTCATTTCATCCAGTGATTTTATATGTAAAAAATCGTGCTTCTGTATTTTCAACAATTACATATTTCTTGTAACATCTTTGTCATTTCATCCAGTGATTTTATATGTAAAAAAAATCGTGCTTCTGTATTTTCAACAATTACATATTTCTTGTAATATCTTTGTCATTTCATCCAGTGATTTTATATGTAAAAAAATCGTGCTTCTGTATTTTCAACAATTACATATTTCTTGTAACATCTTTGTCATTTCATCCAGTGATTTTATATGTAAAAAAAATCGTGCTTCTGTATTTTCAACAATGTTGTGTTATTAGTTACTCTGCAAGAAGGTTTAGGTTACGTTACATGCGCTGTGATAAATCTCACTCGAAACATCAAGCCAGCAGACGACTGAGAACTAGAGATGACCGATATTTCACAAACCGATATTTTGTCACAGGTATTTTTGTCACAGATAAACCTGTGACTGATGACGCGAAATATCTGTGACAAAATATCGCTATCGAAATCAGTACTCTGTGACTGATATTTTCTCCTCTACGTCGTAGGTTTGCGCGTGCGCAAGATACAATAACAGCAATCTGGAGGTAGTTTTTCCATCTTATTATAAATGATGTAGTTATTACACGATTTAAATAATAACACCATTGGTTACCAGTAATTAATCTTCTGTAAAATCCTGTCTGAACAACTGTTTTGTTTTGTAATTATTTTCCAATGTTTTTCCGAATACTTATGTTTCATTAATTTTTATTCTATGACTCGATATTATAATGTTAATGCACGACTTAAAATAATTTATCCATTATATTATATACAATAAAAAGGATACATTTTTAAAACGATTAGGATAATCATATACTGTAACCTCAATTTCTTAATACCCAACTACATTTAAAAATGGTCAACTGGTTCAATATCTATAATATAACCTCTTGGTACATGAGGTTAACTTTTGACATGTTACTGTTCAGTTAGGTAAGTATTTATTTGTTAATGGTACATGTACATAATTTCTTTGTTGGATTTTCCCATATAAATAACTGATGAGTGGTGTGTATAGAGAAATCGTATTCATATTTCACTGCTCTTCAATATTTCTTGCTAATTTTTATCGGTGTGACGAAATATCGGTGTAATTTATGCTACGTATCGATATAAAATATCGGTGTAACAAAATCACCGATAAAAGTTACAGATATTTAATTGTCACAGTCACAGTTGTCACAGATACTTGAAAATATCGTTTAAGCTCATCTCTACTGAGAACTGTCGACAGTTTGCCAATCGAATCGAAGCGAGGTCGAGTGCACCCGAACGTTTCCGAAAGTTCGAGCAGCTTTCCGTGGCAAGCTCTTCTTGCGTCTACTGTACTTGTCATTTGCAGGACACAGATTTTTATATAGGTACACGTTACATGAAATTGAGGTCATTATTGATGAGAACTGTATAGGCTGTTACATTTTGTTGCACGGTGGTTCGGTTTTGTCATTTCATCTTATAAATACGCGAGGCAATAACCCACGTAGCCCCGCCTCCGTGCCTGGGTCACGACTCCCAGCCAGCGCACCGGCGGGTAACAATAGACAGCCCGCTCCTCTATCTGTTTGACCCTCACACAGCGCACAACTCGCGTGGCTGTTCGCGTGCCCGAACAATCCCGAACTCTGCCGAAGAAGTCAGAGGAGCGTGGCAGCTCGGACCGCGACTTATACTTTCCCAGGCCGAGAGAAAGATGCTTTATGGGTGGTGGAGAGAGAGACGGAGATAAAGGCAGGTGGGCCGGCCATTCCTGTCAGAGTAATCTCACCAAAACATCCAACCTCCCACCTGCCGTGTTGCCACATTGAAATAAGCCCCGAGGCGATTGTTTTGTTGGTCCGTCCGCTGCTTCACTGCGTTTTTGTACTAACCTCGGGATCGGCCACCAAATCCAAGCAGTGTGACCAACAGTAACTCTCCTCGGCTGCCACCGGTCTGTCCTCGGGCTAGCCCCGTCTCCAACGAGGTCCCTCGAAGAAGGAACAAATCAAAAAGACAATTGGTATAATTATGAAAATACTTCCACGTACCCATCTCGCTCGGTGCTGGTGTCATGGAAGGCGGGGATTCGAAAAAGCGAGCTATATAATAATCCGCGAAACTGTGTTTCTATCAAATTGCTTATTGGACTTGCTGGTCGCGTTTTTGTGGCTCTACACTTATTCATTACTATTATCTCGTTATGAAACACGTAGAATGCCAACACTTCTTGTGCCTGGCCGAACTTGACGTTCAGAGATTCGTTGACTTGTCTTCCGCTTTGCAGAACTCTGCCCCCGTCTGGAGCTATGTGACAAAAATATTAACTATTTGTTTACAAGCATAGGGGCATGGGGGGCACTGCCTCCCCCCCCCCAAACTTGTCTGAACTCTTTTTTTTTTCTATTAACATTAGAAAATATTGAATGCAAAAGATTTTTGTGCGAGAGCGTGCGTATTTGCTTGTTTTCCGCACAGAACCAATACGCGGTAAGTGTGAAATACCACATTCAGTATTCCCAACGTAACACACACACCAATTTCCCTCTTCTTACCGCTTAAGCGCGACAGTCATTTTACTGCTTCAGGCTTTTAACATATTATTTTTAGAGACGTTTAACATAGTAATAATTATAAATTGGAAACTTAACACTGCAATTTCACCTAAATTGCACTGTTAATTATTGTTTTTAAATATTTACAAAAATTAAGTAAAGTCTACTACCCCACGCAACTTATTGCATTCCTGATACAAGTAACATTAAGGAAGCCGTGAAAAAATCAACAAGATTCCAGATGCCGATGTTATTACTGCAATATGTTATATAAATAATATTGTTAAAATATTAAAATGAAAAATAAATCATTACATAACCTTACCGTTTGTTTTAAGTTCGCATTTATAGACTGGGGGAAAAAAAGACAGACGTATATCACGGCCTGCTGGAGTATAGTAAACACAGAAAACATTTTATAGGAACAATGTTGAAGAAAGATATTTTGGTTTTCCGAAGTTGCCGTCATTAAACAGAAACCAAGATGGAGATTTCATTGCAACTAATTAGAAATTCGTCTTTCAGGTATGTAATAAACGATCTTCGCACAAAATAATGTACGATACACGAGCGGTATGTTTGTTTTCATGTTCTCGGAAATTAAAAAAGCTCAACTACGTTTCGCTTTTTCAATCTTTTCCTCGACCATGAAAACGTCAACATACCGCTCTTGTAACGCATATTACTATTCTTAGTTTTGTTTATGATTAAGTTTCTGTGCTTAAATTGACGAATTAATATCTTCAGATCATGGTGGTGTTTATTTTAAATTTCTGAACGTATAAGAATTTCTATACGTCGTTTGAGGAATGGAAGCATCAGCCTGTACTCCTGTGTTAGAAGTCTGCAGCGGCCATCTACTGAATTAGGTGTTAGTGGAAAAAAAAAAAAAAAAAAAAAAAGACACCGTAGTCCCTTGTTAAAGAGTGAAAATTTTCAGTACTTTTCATAAAACAACCATAGTCCAAAGATTTTTTTTTGTAAAAACAGCCATTTTCCAGGAAGATGGTAGCCTACGATTGTAGCATTTACATAAACAAAAACAAGAAAAGTCTTTTGAATTCAATATTTTGTAATGTTAATAGAAAAAAAAAAGAGTTCAGACAAAGAGTTCAGGCAGTGCTCCCACATACCCTCCCATAACTCTACCTATTGTTATGCCCTATTAGAATTTGTAGTAGGCCTAAACCTACAGTTGAAGTCCTATACAACTCCTCGGTCCGAAATATCGTGGATATGGATGTAGCACTACTAAAAACATTCACCCCAAAATACTTTTATTAAATGATCATATTCCGATACACTGTGCCACGGTCAAGCTATAACAGGGGAGTAAGTAAATGATTTCCCCCGTAACCTCGTTATATCGGGATTCTATGGTTTTGCTTTGCCCCTCCCCCAAGGAAACGGTTCTCTCTCCGCCTATGTTTACAAGGAACTTCTCTGGCATCGTTTCATAACAGATTACAGTGCACTAATATTTTATTAAATCATACTATACGAAGTCATCATTAGAGTCCGGAAGGTAATGTCCTAAAAACCCAGTAAATAGGGAAGGTTGTTTCCGATCTCTGGAAACGAATTTTGAATGACGTCATGTGCGTTAGGAGCGTTGCTTACGAGATTACACAAGCTGGCGCATAGCGCTTGAAAAACGAGTCTGAAGTGGTTCCCTCGTAATGCCAATTCCGCCGCTCGGAGCGCTGTTCTGCCCTAAATATTCATAGCAGAACACTTAAATGACATTGACATTTGGGACATTTAAAGGACTCACCATTGCTTATTAAATGCTTCGTACAATATTTTATGGAAAATAGACGTAATTTCCAAACTTCTACTCCTCAATTATATTACAATAAAAGGCTGTCATTCTTGGTATTAAAACATATTACATATAAACTGAGGGACTGTCTGCTCTGTACTTCAGTTCATACACCAAACATTTCCGGAAATAAATTAACTTGACATCTTACATATACGCACTATAGCCTACCCTTTTCACCTAATATTATTAATATTGTTATTAAATAAAATATTGCAACTAATTAAGGTACTGCATTATATTTAATTTCCTTGAATTCATAATTAAGCATTTGTAAGAAGGCCGAACTTTTCCCTCTCTTTTTAAAAAAAATACGAACGTCACAATAACTGAGAAGTATAATTATTGCGCGATTTTTTTCTTGCAGTGGTGAAAACATTTCTATACGCCTACTGATTAATCTATTGAGCATAGTAATAGTAAACGCTGTAGTATTTTAGTGCGTGTAAATATATTTTGAATTATCATTTACAGTATTAAATTAGGAAATTAGCCTGTAATTTGTGTGATTGAAATGGTTTACTGCTGTGTGCCATTGTACAAATCGAACCAGAATAAAGAATGTGATTTTTCGTTTCATTGTTTTCCACAAGATGAAGGACTAAGAAAGAAGTGGTGTGTAGCCATTTCTAGCGAAGGGGACAAACCAAGGACTCTTTGGACGCCAAACAAGAAATCGCGTGTCTGCAGCAGACATTTCAAAGAAGCTGATTTTAGCATTAGCACAACATTAAAACGTTTGCTTCCTAATGTGGTACCATCCGTCTTTGATGATTTTCCAAAACATAAACAAAATGTTTCAAACATAAGTAGACGCAACAAGAGAAGGATAACAGAAGTGGTGAATAACATCCATCCTGCTAAGAAAAATAAACCCAATGTTGAACATAGTACAGCAGCTTTCAATGAAGCAAATGTTTCAATTGAAGAAATCTATGAAGCAAATAAAAAACTATAGCCACACAGTGCTCAATTGAAAGTAAAAAAATTCCCAAAGCCATTACATTACAACGTAAAAAAATTACTGGGACAATTCGGAAACAAAATCAGTTTATTGGAAAACTAAGACAGACAATATGTAATTTAAAAAGCAAGCTATAAAGATACGACCTGTTGGTACTGAGTTCTTCACATAGCAAAACACAGACAATTTTCGAATATACGAGTAACTTAGCAGAACAAACTTCAAATAACACTGTAATATGCTTGGCATATTTATAATATTCGTACTCAATCAGTAATGCACAATTAATCGAACTATTTTCACGATACACAATGCTTTGTAATGGTACTATTCATCATTTCTTAGGGCAGCGAGGCGAACCTAGCGGCAGAAATTGTCATGACTCACAGAGACCTACTCTCGATCATGCTATGCGCCAGCTGGTTAGGAGTCACACGACAGCTGAACTGTCATGACACGTGACAGACCAGCAGTGAGTGATTTCATAGTCAAGAGTGCACGGTGTCTCAGAACAGCAATGCTCAAGAAAATGGAGCCTTTTTGCGAGGGGTACATTACAACACTTTCCAATGTCAAGTACAGTTACGTGAAAATCATAGGAGCCTGCAAAAATCCTGGCATCTTCTTTGTAGGCCTACTTAATAAGACTGATAGAGCTCGAATTGGATTAATTCCAGAGGGGAAAAAAGTAAGCAAATCCACCCCCCCGCCACAAGCAGCACCCCACTTACTTACAAATGGCTTTTAAGGAACTCGGAGGTTCATTGCCGCCCTCACATAAGCCCACCATCGGTCCCCATCCTGTGCAAGATTAATCCAGTCTCTATCATCATGTCCCACCTCCCTCAAATCCATTTTAATACTATCCTTCCATCTACGTCTCGACCTCCCCAAAGGTCTTTTTCCCTCCGGTCTCCCAACTAACACTCTGTATGCATTTTTGGGTTCGCCTATACCTGCTATATGCCCTGCCCATCTCAAACATCTGGATTTGATGTTCCTGATTATGTCAGGTGAAGAATACAATGCGTGCAGTTCTGTGTTGTGTAATTTTCTCCATTCTCCTGTACCTTCATCTCTCTTAGTCCCAAATATTTTCCTAAGAACCTTATTCTCAAACACCCTTAATCTCTGTTCTTCTCTCAAAGTGAGAGTCCAAGTTTCACAACCATAAAGAACAACCGGTAATATAACTGTTTTATAAATTCTAACTTTCATATTTTTTTTTGACAAAAGCTTCTCAGCCGAATAATAACAGGCATTTCCCATATGTATTCTGCGTTTAATTTCTTCCCGAGTGTCATTTATATTTTTTACTGTTGCTGCAAGATATTTGAATTTTTCCATATCTTCAAAGGATAAATGTCCAATTTTTATATTTCCATTTTGTACAATATTCTGGTCACGAGACATAATCATATACAGTACTTTGTCTTTTCGGCATTTACTTGCTTCAAGTAAAATTTCCGTGTTTTCCCTAGTCGTTTGTGGATTTTCTCCTAACATATTCACATCATCCGCATAGACAAGAAGCTGATATAACCTGTTCAATTTCAAACCCTCTCTGTTATCCTGAACTTTCCTAATGACATATACTAGAGCGAAGTTAAAAAATAAAAATGATAGTGCTTCTCCGTAGTTTAGCCCGTAGTGAATTTAAAAGTATCACATAGAAACTGGCCTATACGGACTCTGCTGTAAGTTTCTTGGGAATACCAAATTCAATAAGAATATTGTATAAAACTTCTCTCTTGACCTGGTCATTTGCCTTTTCCACAAGCCGCACTACCTGAAATAATGATACAAATTAATCCTATCCGAGAAAAATTGGAGAAATTGTTGGAATGCTGAAGAGGGATGGAATTTCCCACGCAAATATTTCTCAAACACCAACTTCATTCACCACACATTCCTCTTCGAGTGAGCAAGATCTGAATCTGGGTGTCTGCCATCGGATAGAGAAAACTAATCAAGATTGAACAGAGCAGAAATAAGATTTCTCAGAATAGTTGTGTAGCATACTTTGCTTCTACGTAAAATAAACGAGTTTCTACAGGCAACAGAAATCCTGTCCGTTTTCCACAAAATTAATAAATATTAGCGTAATTGGATCCACAATGTTTCAAGAATTAATGAATACAGATTATATCTGCAAATGCTGCATTGCCGGCCGAGAGGCAGAAGAAGATTAGTAAGACTTTAGAAATATTTGACACACCACATTAATTTGTTCGCAGAAACAGTCCACCTGGTCTAGCACTGGTGAAGGGTTATGCTGACGTAAAATCGGGAAGGGAGGATTTTATTGTGCTAGGCATAGTTCAGCTTTGTTCATGACAACCTTACAAATAAATATCAATACTACATCGTGTTAATCCTTAAATTGGCAAAACTTCATTTCTCACACTAGTTTATTAAACCGTGTCGGACTGTAAAGAAAACAATTATCGCAATGTCCATATTTTATATGTCGTGCAATATTATAGTATTGTGAAATTTTAATTTTCCTACCAATTTTTTTCTATTGTTCTATTAAAATTATAGCATAACTAGTGGCTTGTGCAGCAAATGCTGCTGCAAACTAAGTTCGTTAGGCGTTCAAATAAAAATTGTTCAGATTTATTTTCAATGAAGAATACTCGTCTTTTTGATAGTTATTTGCTTCCATAATAATGAAACATACTCCCTCTGAATGGATTTTTTTAGGCCAAATACTTTTTCTTGAACCTATCCAACTTCAGTTTTTGAGTTTCAACGCGAAAACGCAAGTATCAATGTCAGGACGATAGCAGTAGCTATTTCAGGTCATTGTGGATTGTGAGCAAAATTAAAAAAAAAATGTCAGGTTTGCTAAGCTTTCGAACAATAGCATTTTCGTATAGCTGCTGCATGTAGAACTTGAAATGTAGAGCGTAAAATCATTTTATTCTACTAAGAGATCTTGCTGAAATGATCTGGAGACTACAAAATTTTCTAGGCCTCTTATTTTATCAGTAAGTAATACCTTTTTATCTTTCCTTAGGAACTGTAATTTTTGCGCTCTCTCGAGCCAATACTGAAGACAATGACACAGATCAATATCTACACTATACAGCCATTAAGTATATGAAAAAGATCCAACCCCACTGGGTTAATAAGTATAAAAATATTTGATTTTTAATAACAATATTATTATCTTACTTAAGTTTTGTAGTTATATATAGCAGCCACTCAGTAAATTATAGAAATGATGATCTAAATTAAGATATTCTCTACATTTACTTACATAACCTCAAAACGTTTCACTTTCATGTCATCAATATAACTTCAATATTATGTACAATTAATGAAAAATAGATGCATCATGATATTAACTATAATAATATTTAATTTATAATGGTAATAATGTTATCAAACCACCTCAAGTTTCGTAGATTTGAATATCCAATACACAGCTGTACTCAGAAAATTATACACTGCAGAATCAGTTTTTAATAACTAATTGAATTGAGCTCTAAATATGTCGGCAATCCTGCAGGTCATGGCCTTCGTGTAATATTATTGTAGTGTGTGTTTTGAAATTCAATCAATTCGGCCGTGATTCAATAAAATTAGTTCTCAAAACTGTGATGGATTTTGGAAAATAGGAAAATTATGTAGGAAAATTGACATTTCACTGATAACTACTACTTTTCCGAAAAACTTTGGATACCAAACATGAAAATGAGGGGTCACTCATTAAAATCCGTTCAGCCGTTTTCCCGTAATTTCCATTACCAGTTCAAATTATATATATAGATAGTACATTATGCAACGACCCTATAATGATAGTAATTAAGAAGTGAGTATGGATGTTTATGAAACGAGCGCAAGCGAGTTTCATAATTTTCATACGAGCTTCTTAATTACCATTACAGGCGAGTTTCATACGACTTTTTATGCTCGACCATATTTCTAACTTGAAATTATTCAGATGTATACATTTTATTTGTATCTGACAATATCGGTAGTGACCTTGTTCTAGATCGTGAATTGTGAGATGTGCGCAGACGCGAAAGTATTGATTTTTTCCGAGGAACAATAATGTCATTGACCTTGTGTAATCCCGTTAAACTTGGTATAACCTTGATTATTGAATTCGACATTGAAAAACGAGATGACAAATTGAATTTATTTGAATATTATTTACAATTAACGCTAATTATTATAGTAACAGAACATAACCTTCTGCGACAGTATTGGATTTCCAGCCTCCGTGACTTTTCGCTAATTCTCTTTCGATTGCATATCCGAGAAAAATCGATACTTGCGGTTTTATAACGATACAAAGCTGACTTGTCATTGGCTGAACACCTGTAAGCTGAGTTGTCATTGGCTGAAAACACCTGTACTTTAATGAGTAGGTGTACTTTAATGACATGCAATAAAGGACTGCTACCAGGTGTATAATTACTACATTTCGGCATGGTCGAGCATAAAGCCTATTAACCTGTTGTATCCTACAGGATACTTTTCGAATTTAGTGGTTAACTACATTAAGTATGTTTTCCAAAATCTGGGGTTTACCTTAAAATTCACTTACATACTATGTAACGTTATGGTTATTCTCATAAATGATACATAATGACCTTTTGATAACATGCTATCGATCGATCGATGTAGCTGTTGTGAAGCATTGTTTTAAATGTGAGTTTTCAGTAAGACGACTTCAATTCATGAGATCGTCAACAGTCGACTTCTGTCGCTCACTATCGCAATCAATCTGAAAAACTGAAGCCTCGACCACTAAAAGAGAATCATTGTTTCAAATGAGAGCTTTCACACTATATCAGTGTTTCTCAGACTTTTTCCAACACGGAACATCTAGTAAACTAGGGCAACTGCAAGAATCTTAGAATCCATTTTCTTTGTTTTACTATTAAATTAAATTAAATTATGTTTTATTTAACGACGCTTGTAACTGCCGAGGTTATATCAGCGTCAGCTGGTGTGGCAGAATTTTGTTCCGCAGGAGTTCTTTTACATAACAGCAAATATACACTTAGCCTAAATGCCATCGACCTGGGCCGGGATCGAACCCGCAACCTCGGGCACAGAAGACCAGCACTCTACCGACTGCGCCACCTAGTCCGATTGCTTTGCTATTATTATTATTATTATTATTATTATTATTATTATTATTATTATTATTATTATTATTATGTCTTATCTAATTGGATGCAACTGCAATATTGAAACTGTGTTTTAGGTAGGCCTACAGTAGTGGCAAAAAAAAAAAACCGGACCGACCCTTGCAGCTGATATCAGAGTCACAGATTCAAATTTTGCTAGTTACAAAACTCATCCATCTTGTATAATTAATGTAACAATGAAATTTATTACATTTGTTCGATTCTTTCCGTCTTTTGTTTCCTTCAGTGCCTCAAACTTACAGACGAAAAAACTTTGAGAGTTTTATTTTCATCTGGCATCAGTATTACATTTCTACCTCTATTCGGCAAAGGTGACTACGTATTTTTACATTAAATTACAGTACATAGGCCTACCTCTGGCTTCACTATCCATATTGAAATTACCACAGTTTGACACAATACACAGCACAGGATTCTTTTGCATCAGCTACAAGGATCGGTCCGGTTTTTTTGCCACTACTGTACATTGTAATTTTTGTATTTTCAATAATTCTATCGAATTTATAGATTTAATCATTATCTACTATGTCCCAGAAAGGAGGCAGTGCGCATGATCAGACATACAACTAATTTTGTGCGAGATCGTGCGTATTTGCTTGTTTTCTGCACAGAACCAATACGCGGTAAGTGTGAAATACCACATTCAGTATTCCCAACGTAACACACATAACAAGTGCCTTCTTCTTACCACTTAAGCGCCACATTCATTTTACTGCTTTAGGCTTTTAACATATTATTTTTAGAGACGTTTAACATAGTAATAATTATAAATTGGAAACTTACCACTGCAATTTCACCTAAATTGCAATGTTAATTATTGTTTTTAAATATTTGCAAAAATTAAGTAAAGTCTACTACTCCACGAAACTTATTGCATTCCTGATACAAGTAACATTAAGGAAGCCGTGAAAAAATCAACAAGATTCCAGATGCCGATGTTATTACTGCAATATGTTATACAAATAATATTGTTAAAATATTAAAATGAAAAATAAATCATTACATAACCTTACCCTTTGTTTTAAGTTCGCATTTATAGACTGGGGGAAAAAAAGACAGACGTATATCACGGCCTGCTGGAGTATAGTAAACACAGAAAAGATTTTATGGCAACAATGTTGAAGAAAGATATTTTGGTTTTCCAAAGTTGCCGTCATTAAACAGAAACCAACATGGAGATTTCATTGCAACTAATTAGAAATTCGTCTTTCAGGTATGTAATAAACGATCTTCGCACAAAATAATGTACGATACACGAGCGGTATGTTTGTTTTCATGTTCTCGGAAATTAAAAAAGCTCAACTACGTTTCGCTTTTTCAATCTTTTCCTCGACCATGAAAAGTCAACATACCGCTCTTTAACGTATATTACTATTATTACCTCAACTAGTCGTTCTCTTGTGAACCAAGTCGCTCGTACTCTGATCAGGCGCACTGCCTCCTTTCTGGGACTTATAAAATATCAGTACGACAAAGCTTTTCTTAAGACTGTACGTATTATTATTATTATCGATTCATATTTTCGCGATTTTTATATAAAATTTGTAGTATTCTAGAATCATAAATTAAAATTTAAAAACCATTTAGGATTGGCGAAACCCCAAGGAAGAATTTGCTCGCAGAGAAAAACTGCACAAATCAATTTACTTGACGCGACTTTCTTTGTTACGTCAGTTCTGCTTCCGACAGCGTTCTAGAGAGCTGTTCGTTTGTTGTGAATTGTGTCAATTTTATTAATCAGTTGTTGAAAATGAGGAAATTAGGTAAATGGCCTATAGGAGAGAGTCGGGTAGTATCGGATATCGGGTAGTATCGGACAGTGCGTTTCTTTAATCTACCACCATATGGTAGTACCTGAATGACATGGTTACGTTTCTCTGTGCGACATCACAGAAACGTAACCATGTCAATCAGGTACTATCATCGTGTGGTAGATGAAAAAAAAACTCACTGTCCGACAGAGGCGGCTCCTCAGGGCAGGCAGGGTAGGCTAAGCCTACCTCAACACATTTAGAAAAACCTAAAAGTGGATATTTATTAACTACCCCAACACATTTGGAAAACCTTATATAATTATATACTCTTGTCCAGGTGCTTAGAAATTCTTCAATTAACTATGAATGGGATTTTTTTAGGGTTAGTTGGACGTTGCTTACTACTATGGCAGTTCGATTTATGCGACAAGAATACACTGGACAGATCACGATGCGTCAGAAGGTAGGCAGAAGCGAAGTTAGCCGACCTTCCACGTAACTTCAAAGCTGGCCCTGGAGTAAGCATTAAAAGAGATCGCTATTCTAAATGCTTTCTTAGCGCATGCGTTCTATGCTTAAGCCAGCGCGCTGGAATTCTGCCTGCCCTAACGAGAACCCACGAGCATTATCGAACACCTACGATTTGCGAAATTTCTGTTTGAAAGTTTCACGAGTTGGAACGTAGATTGTTACGAGTAGTATAACAGTTTTTAAACAGTGTGTTTTAAAAAATGTTTTTTTTTACAGTGTATTTTAGAAAATGTGATTTTTGCAAGTACGTACTGTATATTAATGTTACGTATATTTGGTGATTTATAGTTAATGTAAGTGATAACAATAATATTATATTATGACTGATATAATAAGTAAACTGTTACGTTGTCCGTTTTCGCGTCGTAATGACATTGAAAAGAGAAGTATTTTGGACAATGGACGACCCACTCTTGCATTAAGCTCTATTGTTCATAAAGTCAGTGCTAAAGGTGCAAGAAAATTTAATCCTTCATGGTATGAAACACTATGAAATGGAAATATAAAAATTGGAGGTTTATCTTTCGATAAGGTGGAAAAATTCAAATATCTTGGAGCAACAGTAACATATATAAATGATACTCGGGAGGAAATTAAACACAGAATAAATATGGGAAATGCCTGTTATTATTCGATCGAGAAGCTTTTGTCATCCAGTCGGCTGTCAAAAAATCTGAAATTTAGAATTTATAAAACAGTTATATTACCGGTTGTTCTGTATGATAGTGAAACTTGGACTCTCACTTTGAGAGAGGAACATAGGTTAAGGGTGTTTGAGAATAAGGTTCTTAGGAAAATATTTGGGGCTAAGAGGGATGAAGTTACAGGAGAATGGAGAAAGTTACACAACACAGAACTGCACGCATTGTATTCTTCACCTGACATAATTAGGAACATTAAATCCAGACGTTTGAAATGGGCAGGGCATGTAGCACGTATGGGCGAATCCAGAAATGCATATAGTGTGTTAGTTGGGAGGGCGGAGGAAAAAAAGACATTTGGGGAGGTCGAGACGTAGATGGGAGGATATATTAAAATGGATTTTAGGGAGGTGGGATATGATGATAGAGACTGGATTAATCTTGCACAATGTAGGTACCGATGGCGGGCTTACGTGAGGGCGGCAATGAACTGCGGATTCTTTAAAAGCCATTTGTAAGTAAGTAAGTATGGTATGAAACACATAAATGGCTAACAGGAAGTGAAGTTAAAGCTAAGCTGTAGGTGGTCACGTTTGTTATTGTAATCTAAAGAAGGTACTTGGAATCAGATCATATTTGTAACTCGGTAAGTCTAAAGAGACTTGAAAAGAATTTGAATCCAATTTCGGAAATGTTGTCTGAACAACAAGGGTTGCAAGACAACAGTATTACAATAAACTAGAAAAAACCGACAAATTATGAGACGGCTCATTGATGTAACAGTATTGTTATGTAAGCAAGAGTTAAATTTTCGGGGGGGATGATGAAAGCGAGCTGTCATTGAATCGCGGGAATTACATAAAAATGTTCTGTAAATTTTGCCTACACTGGACATTTGACTACGAGCCGCCACTGCTGTCCGATATTACCCGATGTCCGATACTACCCGACTCTCCCCTATTACCAAAATCATGTTCGTTTGACTAATTGGTATGATCGTCCGCCTAGTGTGAAATGGCCCTAAATCGAATCGTGCTGGAAGATACAGATGAGATATTTATTGTTATGAAGTTTCAGTTTATTTTTATTAGAGAATCTGAAACTATACTGATCAAGAAGTTAAGGGTGTATAATTTGATAATCTTTCTAAGAAGCAAGTTTTTCGCCGCAAGTTTCCTGAAGAAACAACTTCTGTACAAGCTTTTCTTGCTGTGTAGCAGATTGACAGCAAGAGAAAGCAAGATAATGACGGCTGACTAGCACACAAGTAGCTCCAAGAAGCTGTTTGGGAGTGCCGATCGACTGGTAAGAGCAGAGTACTATAAAACTCTTCGAACATAAAATAGGTAGAAGGGTCAAGCTTTGCTGGATAGTGGCACCAGAGTTCGATCAGCTGATCTAGGGCAGAAGCGATATGGAATATGGAAAGGCTAATGTATGTCTAATGGAATATGAGCTTTTTGGATTGACTTTGGCGCAAAGAATGAGAAATAACGTTAATATTTCGTAGGTGGGTACACGAATTGATGCATATTATTTACCTCATTGTAATATATTAAAGTCTGTGTGATGTATCTTGTCTCATTGTGAAAAGAGAGAGAAAGGTGATATGTCTTACTTCGTCTGTGTTGTTATGGTGATGGAGGAGTGGAGCGATGCCGTCCATCCATCCAGTGGCGGAAGGGACTAGTTGCTACATTCTGTAGCGCAAAATAAAATTACAAAATATCTCTCTTCGTACCGTGTAGTTCCGTCACTGAGCTTGTCTTTCAAGAAACTGAGTTCCGGTAGCCTGTACAATAACAAGATTTTGAAAGGAATCCTAAAAAAAAATTACAACCTTCCGATAATCTCCATCCTCATTTGAAGGGACTTGGTTTTATTGCTACTGAGAGAAGATAGACCTTACTAGGTAATAATGTGCGATAATGTTATTTAATTATGTTTATTTTGGAAAACTTCAGTACGTATACGATTTCCTCACTGCAAGCAATTTATCTTAAAAAAAAGAGAGCAGATTTGTGTGTGTTTGTCGAATGCGCATCATCACGCTTACGAATTCAAATACAGAGAAACAAATAGGCCTATGTTTGCCTCAAGTTACCAAATTATTATTTTTTTATTTGGTTATTTAACGACGTTGTATCAACTACTAGGTTATTTAGCGTCGATGAGATTGGTGATAGCGAGATGATATTTGGCGAGATGAGACCGAAGATTCGCCATAGATTACCTTGCATTCACATTACGGTTGGGGAAAACCTCGAAAAAAACCCAACCAGGTAATCAGCCCAAGCGGGGATCGAACCCGCGCCCGAACGCAACTTCAGACCGGCAGGCAAGCGCCTTAACCGACTGAGCCACGCCGGCGACTCAAGTTACCAAATTACCTTATTTGTTTCGTGTTTCTGTTTCAGTTTTGCAATCGAATCTTCAATAAGTCTCAAGTTAACTTATTTCAAAAAGTAACTATAGTGTCCTATTAAATTGAAGAAACGGAATGCCTTGGTGAAACTAGTGTTGAGGTAGTTCTCGTGGTTTCGGAAGTAAAAGTCGTTTAATTTATAAATGACTTTTTTGTAGGTATGCAGTTGATCGTATAGCCTATGCAATGCATAACAAACGCCCAAACATAACCTGTCACAAATTCGAATATGCAAGGTGTATAAATGGAGTACAAAGAGAACTGTCTCAGCGCTAGTTTAGCCGAACATTGAATTACAGCACCACAAGTTTTCAAAACTATGTCAAGAAAATGGCATTGAAGTATTGATCAGTGATCCAGAAATTTTGGCGTTGGAGTTTCCTTTATTTCCTTGTCACATTCAGCCAGTTGAGAAGTGCACGAAGCTTGTGACTGAAGCGAAGTAAAAACATGCGAAATTATATTAAACTTTTTGTTTGAAATATCACAAAGAATAACCCCTCTGAAATTAATGATATTAGTTACAGTTCACCCTGCATTGGATAAAAATATTAATCTCTAAAAGCTTATTTTGTAAATTATGAACTATATTTGTTCCGAGTGCTTTAGAAACGAACACATTTTATCAATTAAATATTTATTTCATATTTTTGTATTTTGCCACAATAGAATTCATAGTTTGTAAAAAAAAAAAAAAAAAAAAAAAAAAAAAAAGTCTGTTCATATTGTGCCGTCCCTAGCTACTACACCCTACCATTATTTTTATTATTAGCGAGAATATAGTAGAAACAGAGACAGTTTGAACAGTAGCTTGTATCTACTGTTAACAAGAGAAATTGAATATGCTGAAATATCACTTTTTTATTAGTAAACCTTCAGTTCTATGAGTTGCAAATATAATTTAAACAACAATTAATATGAACCAATTAACGTGAAAACCAGAGCGGATTGCAATTTTAATTGGCGGTTTTGATAATTGATTAGTTCCATTAACAGGTTGTATAGGATTTCAGAGGAATAAGTACCATAAGATTTCGATTATTACCGCAATAATTATCTCCATTATTAGCGAGAACTATAGTACAGGTTGAGTCAAACTTAATCCTTTGCAGCATAGTGGTTGGTCAGAAGAACCACCGTTTTCTTTCTTCCTAAATTATTTGGCACAGATATTCCACCAAGTAACCACCTCTTGTGTATACATAGAGGTGCCATCTATGTACGTTTGTGTGCAGAGTTAAAATGTTGAAAAAATTGATCGAAGCTTTGTTGTGAACCATGAAACGAAAAACATAAAACATTAATTTGTGCTGCAAAGGCTTAAGGGACCGGCTGTACTGCTGTCTCTTGGCACTACAGTCCGGCAAACACATCACCAGCTGTCGCGGATAACGTTCTTGCCGTTTCGCGGCACTACAGTCTGGTAAGTGATCTTTCGCGTAAATATAGAATTATTTATTTAAGCTAACGAAGAGAATCTTACTGAATTTGAGAGTAGTTGCTCAAAATCTCTTTTATTATATTCTATACCAGACGTGTCCAAAACAATATAATTCATGTTACTCTCTTCAGGAAGCCGATGTATGTCGTATATAACATTTTAGTTTTTTCCTTTAAATTCGATCCGAACAAATGTAACTTTTTGTTCTGAAAATAAATTTTAAAATGTAAGATTTATTCGCATCAAATTTGTGAACATTTGAAGGATATAACTACAATTCTTTAAAAACTTAAATTATTTAGTCGGCACGTTAAAAGTGTTATTTAAAAAAAAGTTATGTAGACAGACGGCCCGTTTCGACGCCGGTGCTGCGTCATCTTCAGTGTCCTACGAACTACTGTTGTTCCCGTTGATCTTGAATTCTGCCATTTGCATTCGTCGGTTGTAGGGGTGGGGGTGTATTGCTCTTATGGTGGGGGTGTTGTTTGTGTGTTGTGTATCATGATATCGAACAATGTGTGGGTATTGAACTGTAATTGCGTATTAAGTAGGCCTATATGTTGCGGATGTGTTATTGTATGTTTGTATATTTCGTATTGTTCTAGGATGTTTAACTGTGGACTTTTTGGTGTGATGTGTAGAATTTCCATATCTGTTTCGATATTATTGTAGTCGTGAATATGGTTGATAATATTGAATATTGTTGTTCGTTCTGAAAATAAATTTTTAAATGTAACATTTGTTCGGATCAATTTTCTACACATTTAAAGGATATATTTAAAATTCTATCACTTTACCATAAGACACTGCTCTCTTAAACTTATTGAGAATTAAATCAATGGCTTTCCCAAAATACGCTAGACCCTAATGTAAAACAATTTTTGTCTCGAAGCAAAAACGAGCGAAGTTGTATTGAACCTTTTTGTTTGAAATATCTCAAAGAATAACCCTCTGAAATTAATGACATTACTTCCAGGCCACTCTATATATATATATATATATATATATATATATATATATATATATATATATATATATATATATATATATATATCAGCCAGTTGAAAACAATTGGCTAAAAATAGATAAATTCAGTAACCATCTGTTACTGTCGTAATTGTTTTGAGCTTTTCGTAAAATACTCGGAAAGTTGTTGTTTGAAATTATGCACACTTAATTGCATTTCTGCAAAAAAGAAAAACTCATTATTTGTCGTATAATACGGAGCTAAATTTTTCTTCATTTTCTCAATACACTGGAATGAATCAAATTTATTTTGTCAAGTGATGACGAACAATAATAAAGTTTCTTAATTGGAAGATCCATGAGGAAGTATATTGTATGTCACCAGATGGTCCATTTAGACGGGCAGACATTATTGCTTAAAACGGGCTCCTGTTATTGACCCTACTATCCGTTTCGAAAGGAACCTAAATCAGGCCACCGAAGTTGATATTGAGAAGAAGTCTATATATGAACCTTGTCTGCCTTATTTTTCTCAGAAGTACAACGTCCCTCTTAAACAGTGGTCTGTCATTGGTTTGCTGTTTGGCAGTAGAGGTTCAATTACAAAAGTCACATGGAATTATCTTAAGGAACTTCACATTCATTTTGATTATGTAATGTCTTTTCTTATTTATTTATGTCTATAACAGGGCAAAGCTCCAATTACAGTAGACAGTACAGATTTGTTTAAAAAACTTACATTTGCATATAACATGAAAAAAGAGATAAAACAGAAACAATTGCAAGATACAAGTGTAATTACAAATTAAAACAAAAAGAAAACAAATAGATACTACCTAAATAAAAGCCACAGATATAGATATAAATGAAAAATACCAAATAAAAATAAATTTAAAAGAGTTAAGTATAGATATCATAGCCAAAAATGTAAAATGTGGCTATAATTGGCAAATTACAGAGTAAATATAACACTATGTTAATAAATTCAGTATACAGTATTATATAGTAGAACTAATATGCTTAATTTATTTATTTAAGAAATTCACTACTACAGAACACGTGTTCCAATTAGTATGATATCTGATTATAACTATAACTAACATGCAGCTAGAATTTAACATATCATGAAACTATTGCTGTATATAACTTTTTCTTGTACATATTGTGCGATAACGAGAAATCTAAATCCTGTTTATTTAATAGATGATTGTAAGTTCGAAGCATTAATAAAAGTGGAGACATTTTATGAGATTGTGTTTTTGATGTCTGCGAATAAAAGAGAGATCGCTTTCTCAACTTTGATTTACCAATATTGAAACTAATTAGCTGTAGAAGATCAGGGTTGTCTATTAAACCATTTATGGTTTTGAACAAATACATTTGTTGTGCTCTTATCCTGCGACTACTGAGAGATGGTACAATAAATTCAATCAGCATGGATTCATAAGATTGGAATATGTTGTAACATTAATGTTTTTTCATATATAGCAGTTTTAGGATTTTATTCTGTACTCTCTCTAGAATGACCGAGTGCAAGTGATAGTGAGGGTTCCAAACTATAGATGCGTACTCTAATTTACTTCGTATTAAACTTATATATATATTTTTAAGACAGTTTCAACATTCCTGAAATCTTTTGAGTTTCTGTAGATGAAACTTACTAGTTTGAAGGCTCTATTCGCAATTGTTTTTATACGTGTTAAAAAGGATAGGTCATGAGAGATTACCACTCCTAAATCATTTACTGAAGTGACTCTTTCTAATTTTGTGTTATTCATACTATACGTGTAATCCAGATTTATCAAGGATTCTCTTCAAATATTACATCATCATCTCTATTTCAATTAATCCACTTATATTTGTCTTCAACAATTAACTTTCTTTTTTCTTCAATGTGTCAAATATCACATTACTGTATATTGTACATGTTTATTGTATTCAGGACCCTTGTGGTCACTCAAATTCTTTGAGCTGATATCTTTAATGAATAAATAAAAAGATAAAAATATAAATTATTTGGGCAACAGATAGAACAAACATTATTTTTGCAAAATCGCAGCGACAATAGTTTGAAGTACTACAAAATATTCTATGTAAAATTTCGCATGACTGCCTCCGTGGTCTGTTGGTCAGCATGCTGGCCGGGTTCGATTCCCTGGCTCGGCTCTCGGTGAATTTTTCTTGAAGAAGAGTAATTCCCTGGGTGTCTAGAGTCTGGAAATTTGTATGAATGTGAGTGTGATTGTGAGTGTGCCGGGTTAATGTTAATTAACCAATCATCACAAATATTAAAAAAAAATACATCAGGACTGTCGATGGGCAGTAACCTGAACACACGTTTCAGTGTCACATTGTTGACAAGTAACTCCATCTGTTAGCACAACCATAAAGCATCTGATAGATGCTATAGAGTTACCAACAACGAAAAAAAAAATCGCATAATTGTTGCGCCATATCTTCTATTCCTGTAGGTTTTTGGGTGGTATCCCTTTGCTTTGAATTAAATTATCGTTTTACAGTGACTTGCATCTTTCGAATGGGGTTAAGTACCGGTACGGTAGTGCTGACAGCAAACAAAATTCTCGCCCAAATGTGGGTCGTGCCCTCAGAAAGTTTGTGAGCCACTGTGCTAGAGCATCATTCGATTTACCAGTTTTTTCATTACACTTGGCTGATATATTTTCAATTTTTAACTACGTGTTGCAAAGTTCATTTCAACAACAAAATTAATATGAAACCAATTAGCATGAAAACCAGAGTGGATTTCAATTTATATGGGTTATTTTGCTAATTGATAAATTCCATAATCAGGTGCTCTTGATACAACTTTTCCGCGAACAACTAACACAAGATCTGGACTATTACCACAATTATATTCATTATTTTCGAGAAGTATGGCAGAAAGAGCAGCAGTAACAGGCTGAATAAAAGCCTATATGCACCATTAACAATTGGAATAATTGCACATGCTGAGCATCAGTCGATTTAGCAATTTTTTTATTACACTTGGCGGACAAATCACAGATTTCATCACAATTATTACTGGAGTCAGTGGGCAGAAATATGCATGAACTTAGAGTTGTAACTAGAGTTGAACAACGATCGAGAAAGCAAGACTAAAGGCTGGTTCACAATAAACCGGGAACGGAAACGACGAGAACGAGAACGGAAATATTGTTAAAATAAATATATTTAAATGTGAGCATAGTAGTAGTGGTAGTGGTGGTGGTAGTAGTACATGGACATCATTTTATTTTTACTAACTTTTTAATATTAACCTGGCTATACCTTTAGAGAACCGGAAACGCCGTTCGCTAACCCCTTCCACGACTGGAGTTCGATGATACTGGCGTAAAACACAAACAAATCACTTTACTAGGTATAGGAGGGAAGAAAAGTACTTCAGCCATTTACGTAAACTAGGAAATATCGCGATTTTGAGTTCGATAATTTTTATTAGGTTTTTGTTTAATCAAAATACAGTACAGTATTAACAATAAGTGTTTTTACTCACGAACTGAGTTATCCATGCGAACGTATTCATTATGCAGTGTATATTATACTGTCTACAGCACATTAGCGTACACAATAGAGAATGAAGTTAAATTGAAAAATAATCATAATATGGATATTTAAACACATTTTTGAAAATGGTGACCGTTCATTTCGATACAGGCTTCAGTTCTTTTGTGCATATTATCACACTATAGACTATTGCATCTAATTCCAATTACCAGTTTCGTCCTTCGTACTAGTAACTCATGTTGAAATAATTCTGTATCTACTCTATAAAAGAGTACCTTACATACTGTAAATTCAATCTCCACTTTTGCCCGACCTGCACAGATAAAATTACTCAGACATGCTCTCTACTGTCCGTCCAAGTGGTTATGCCGCAGGATCGTATAAAGGGGGGAAATAACGTGACAGTGAATTACTTAACGAGGCCCTTTTATTTAATTTATTTTAAACAGTTGTATAATATTACGTAAACGTCCAATTCCTAACACAAATTAATGTTTTCAGAAAAGAGCTAAGATAGCCCAGCTTTTACAAAGGGGCGTGCAGAAGCAGGTGGGGAAAATCGGGATGCGACGTAGGCAAACGGACAGTACCTGTGCGAAAATATGATTCAATATTGAAAGCTCTTTCGTCACTGGAAAACGCGAACATATTTCTGGAACATACTCAATGCTGTTTACTATATGCGGCCTTGATTCTGTCTGGAGGACAGTTGGAACTTCATTAGTAGAAGGGGTGGGAGTGAAGTACATTCAAAAACTCAGGTACAATAAAAATTGAAGTAAAAAGAAAATGATGTCCCTGTAGTAGTAGTAGTAGTAGTAGTAGTAGTAGTAGTAGTAGTAGTAGTAGTAGTAGTAGTTGTAGCAGTAGTAGCAGCAGTAGTAGCAGCAGCAGCAGCAGCAGTTAAATGTGAGCGTAGTGGTGGTGGTGGTAGTGAAACAATAGGTAAATCGAATATTATTCCAAGTGTCAGTATTTTATGTGACACTTAAAGCAAAGTCTAAATGTTTTGAGATGGGATTAGCGAATCTCTGCAATTTGTTTTGCAAGTTATACAGTCGACATTGCAATAAATAATTGTCAATATAATTAATATACGTTCAAATGGTGTTAAAAAACAGAAGAGGAAAGTTAAGTATTTCTGTCATGTTAGATCACAGTCTTGTTTCTTCCATACGATAGCATAGGTTCTATTCTTCTTCCATAATCTTTAGTTGTATCTGAAGGCTCCAACACACGGAATGGAGAGAAGACTACCTGGTTGCGGTCTGCGCAGGTGTTTTTATAGCGTCTCGGGTGACCGAAAGGCTACGATCTTTCCCACCGTGTCGGCAGCATTGTTTCACCTGGCATTGATAAGACACTGAAAAAAAAATCAGTTCTCGGTGGAATATTAAAATGTCTTGTATATTCAACTAATGGCTACTATATGTCTTATTTTATTATTATTATTATTATTATTATTATTATTATTATTATTATTATTATTATTATTTACCAAACTTACCACCAGAGTGACCTGCCCAACTTCACAAAAATTCATAAAAAATGTAATAATTTTGAATATTGAAAGAACGGAAACATAAACACATACTTAAAGAACATACGATATGCGCGACTTGGCAACGGAAGAGCTATGTTTTGAATGTTGTCTAACAGCTATAGTATTGCTTCTCCTACTATTGCGACTTCTCATGATATTTGTATTGCTAATAATGCTGTTACTGATAATCTGTTGCTATTATTGCTACTGCTAATGATAGTTTTATTACTACTGCTGCTGCTATTGCAGCTACTCAGCTATTTGTAGGTCTACTAGTTCATCTGCTGCATTGGAGTCGTGCACAACCGGTTACGAAAAACAGAAATTGTAGAGCCCTATTGCTATTGAACGCCTGGCGCTATAGTCAGTACGCAAAGCTCTCCTATCTCGCGGAATATCTCAGGTTCGGTTTATCGAATATTCGAGTTGTTTCTCATTCTTTGTGGGTGGAAGGCAAAGGCAGAACACATTAAGACATGCAGGAGTTACAAGAACTCTTGCAAGGACGTGTTTATCATCGTGTAGGCCTACCATTTAATTGAAAATTCTCCCTCTCTCAGTACATTCATCCATCTATCGACTCATTGATTCATTCATACATCGATTCATTGATTCATTCATGTGTGGATTAATTGATTCATTTACTGATTAACTGATTGATTAATTCATTGATTCAATAGTTGATTCATTCATAGATTCATTGATTCATTCATCCATCCAGTCCAGGTATTACAGTTAGGTTCCTTCAAGGGCAACAACATGCTTCGAGAAAGTAAAGTACTTTTCTTTTTGTTAGTAACACTCTATATTCTTAAAAATGATTTATTAATGAAATAATAATTCATCTCTTTAGAGTAATTGAGAGACATTATATAATAATAACTGTTATTTTAGAGGTATGCAATTTGTGTTGAAAATGTAAATATTACACTAGAATGTAGGCCTATGTACTTATTTCCTCTCCTCTTTCGTAAGTAATTGTAATTTATTTTATTCTTGCATTTCTTTACGCACCAGATTTCTTATTCTGCATTACACTAATTTCCTTTGTTGTTACCGGTGTCCATTTGTTGATTTATGTATTAGTTATGAAGATAAGTATATTAAAGTGTCCAATTAATTTATTGTAGACCTATATCAAGCAAACACATTTTTTAATAGAACAAAGTAAATTTCCTTCAATTGTTACTCCGTTTGTGTACTCAGAAAATGTCGGCTTCGTATATGATGAAGTGCACCTGGTGTTCTGTCTACCTGCAAAACATAAGGAATAACCGGTTGAAAATCGAATATTCGGTAGGTTTCCCGAACTTGACGGATGTTCTCTAACCGGTCGAATCTAAACAGTTTGTAAGCGCTATTTTGCAGCTCTCTGTGCTGCATCTATTGCTGCTGCTACTATTACTACTACTACTACTACTACTACTACTACTACTACTACTACTACTACTACTGCTGCTGATGTTGCAGCTACTGCTACTCTGCTACTACAGCTATTGAAATTTCTACTACTACAACCACTACTACTACTACTACTACTACTACTACTACGGCTGCTACTGCTACTACTACTATTACTACTACTACTACTACTGCTACTACTACTACTATTGCTGCTAATGTTGCAGCTACTGCTACTCTGCTACTACAGCTATTGATATTTCTACTACTACAACCACTACTACTACTACTGCTGCTGCTGCTACTACTACTATTACTACTACTACTACTACTATTGCTGCTGATGTTGCAGCTACTGCTACTCTGCTACTACAGCTATTAATATTTCTACTACTACAACCACTACTACTACTACTACTACTGCTGCTACTGCTACTACTACTACTGCTGATGTTGCAGCTACTGCTACTCTGCTACTACAGCTATTGATATTTCTACTACTACAACCACTACTACTACTACTGCTGCTGCTGCTACTACTACTATTACTACTACTACTACTACTACTATTGCTGCTGATGTTGCAGCTACTGCTACTCTGCTACTACAGCTATTGATATTTCTACTACTACAACCACTACTACTATTACTGCTGCTGCTACTGCTACTACTACTATTACTACTGCTACTACTACTACTACTACTACTACTACTATTGCTGCTGATGTTGCAGCTACTGCTACTCTGCTACTACAGCTATTGATATTTCTACTACTACAACCACTACTACTACTACTGCTGCTGCTACTGCTACTACTACTACTACTACTACTACTACTACTACTACTACTACTACTATTGCTGCTGATGTTGCAGCTACTGCTACTCTGCTACTACAGCTATTGATATTTCTACTACTACAACCACTATTACTACTACTACTACTACTGCTGCTGCTGCTACTGCTACTACTACTATTACTACTACTACTACTATTACTACTACTATTACTGTTCCTGCTACTGCTACTCCTAAAAAAGGTAAAGCTATCCTTTCACATGCCATTAAGATCTTGTACTTCTTAATAACGTTACTACTGATTTTTCTACTGCTGTTCTTGCAGCTACCCAGCTAATAGTATTGGTGCTGCAGCTACTGATACTACTGCTGTTACAGATATTCAGCTTTTATTATCACTGCAACTACTACCACTGCTAGTCTTGCTACCAGTACTGCTGCTGCTGCTGTTAGGGTTCATTGACCAATTAGCCACCATTTCACGTCATTTGTCGTTACAGAACATCGGACAATACGTGTTGCAGAAAGGAGAGTCTCTTTTCTTGCTTCAAATAGATATCTCATCGGTAGTTGCAAACGATCTTTATCTTTTTTGTACCCTTTATTACGAATCTATTCAGTAGGATGACTTGCTGTTTTAGCTGTTTCCAAATGGTGTAGGTCTATAATCTCATGAATAAGCCCCTGATATTTCGTTACCTTTCCTGTATGCGATTTCTAAGTTTAATTATTATTCTTGTTAATATTGTTATCATTATTTTTATTGCTTCATTTGATTTTTAAGCTCTGCCGGTCGCTTTGACGCCTCGCTATGGCAACTCATAGATATTCTGTTACTATAGTAACGTCAGGTTTAATTATAACACTGCTCAAGCATTTTGAAATCTTTTTTTTCTGAAGGTTTTGATTTGAAAGGCTTTTCTTGATACATTTTTTGTGCTTAATTCGAAGTTGAGAGAATTTTTCACAGAAAAAATATATATAGTAATTTTAATTACATCTACAAATGTATCATGTTCACATTTTTAATCACACATTAATCAGACATAGTGATAAAAAGGAGAACAGTTAAAATGAGTAACGCAATATTTACACTTAATTAATATTACCTCGTCCATGTGATTTATTTAATCTGTTTGTAATTTCTACTTTCTTGACTTTCTAGCAGACGTTTCTAAAGCATTGTTTCTCTTAAGTATCCAGCAGTAATTGTGTATAATATTCACACTCTAAACTTACATAAAAACATGCATTTGCATAGAAATACGGGTTCTGGTGATAATGAATTTTCTCCTATTACTACTATTGAAATTGCTATGAGCTGATAATAGTTATAAATTATCATCATTAGGGCTAGGATTTTGAAGACCTATAAATCATGAAAAAGTGTCCTAAAATAATGCATTTATGACCTAAAAATCTTTCAAAAATGCCCTTAAAATGCTCTAAAAATTAATATTACATAATTTGTTTAGCAGGAAAAGAGGTTTTGCACTACTTAATATTTAGACTGGCAATTAAATTAAATTTTACATAATTTTTTCTAAGTAGTACACTTTAATTGTTTTACCTAATGTAGTTTCCATGTATGATCCTTCACCTCTGATTCGGCATATGGACGTGAGGTCAGCAGTCGGCTGGTTGGTCTTGACCCTTCATGGGCTGTAGCGCCGTGGATTTACTTTACTTTTAGTTTCCATGTAGTCTACCACAAGGCCACTCTTATCCCGAATTATCAGGTATAGAGGAGTCTTTATTGAAGGGGTAGTTAGACTGATCCATTACATGGGGTGTACTACGTTAAAATGACAATATTTGTGTAGAAAAACGATTAAAATATTATACAAAATAATGGGTATTAATGGACAAAATATGTAAAGAAAATATCGAAGGAAATAGATATTATTTTACATTAATAATGGGGATTTATGGTCAAAATTAAATGAAAATGAGTAAAAAATTACCGAATAAAACAAAAGATGCTCTTATTAGTTGAAACAGGCAAAAAATACAAAAAATTCCCTAACAAATATGTCTTAAAACACTCAGTTTATCACATTAACATATAAATACTAAAACAGCTATGTTTCTGGCTTACTATAAAAAAGATGCAATTTCATCAAACCCCTAGCCCTACTCATCATCATTATGATGTAGTTCTCAGACTAGATCAATGAACATCCAAATTGAGTTGAAACATGAGATACTGTGGTCTCGATAGAGCATAAAAACTTATAGACGAAATCAAATTTTCAAATGTGCAGTACCGTACGAAGAAAACGTATTGAATTTATGGTAAAAAATATATTGGCAACCATAAGAAACTCCACAAAGACATGTGATTTCAGATTAAATGAGATAAGATTTTAACTTAAAAATACACATGCAGGAAACAAATTCATGGGTTAATGTAAAGTGTGAAAACTGGAGTGATTGAGGAGAAATATTTTTTACAATCTGCAGAATTGAACAGTCAGGGAATGTTACAATGATTTTCCATTTTTCTTTGATTACAGAATTCAATACGAGATCTGAATCGACCTGGATGCATTTCAACCGCTGCCTGCAAGATATGCCTACTATCCTGGGAAATACTGCGGGAAACGTGGGTTGGTGTGTTTAGTTCTTCACCCTGCAACAGGTAAGTAATTTGTCATCTAGTTAATAATGAATTTGTTTCTTTTGTGTTATGTTTCTGTTATTGTAAATGAACAATCACAATTTATTTATTTATTTATTTATTTATTTATTTATTTATTTATTTATTTATTTATTTATTATTTTGCTAATAATTGTAACATGAAATATCAAATATACAGAGAAACTTTAGCTCGCCCCTAAAAGGGTAGAACTCGTGCTCAGGGGCGGATTCCTGAATTGAAATTAATAATTATACAATACAATTATAATTAATAATTATACAATACAATTTGAAATTATAGTATATAAATTTAAATTTACAATTTTTCAATTTTTATAAAATCCATACATAACTTTTTTAATTTAATACTAGAACTATTCGAATTGACAAGATTAGGATATTTAAATATAAATTTGTTATTTATTCTTGGGCCTAAATTACTACTATGATTAAATACTGTAACAGTGTTGCATTTTGGTTCAAACAATCTTAAAGAATTCATACCTTTTGTTTCATAACCATGAGAATACAATTCAAAATTATTTCGATTTTTATGTATGAATTTTATTAATACAATATAATAAATTTGTCTTACGTAAGTACATTAAAGTCCACAAACAAATTTTGAGGTGGAAAATCAATACGTTTATGAAGACATATTTTAATTATTTTCTTCTGTAATAAATAAAGTGGATTAAAATTGGATTTAAATGCTGCAAGTTTTTACTATTATGGTGTTAGTACATATGTACTATATGTCTTCGAGTTAGAACAGGGCTAAATATAATCTCATGGCTTTATTATTTTGGGGCACTCGGTAGCTTGCTGAAAACTATAACCTTTGGCACACTACAATGACTAGTGAGAACGAGGACAAGAAATCATTGAACAACGTATTTTGAAAATTGTTGAGAAATATAGAGAAAGAAGTGAAATTTGTAACGTATTAGAAGTAATTGAGTACAATTTTAGTTTTTAAATATGTTACCATAAACAATTCATTGGATAACAAAATTTTAAATGTATTTAATATGCAGGCCTAATGTGTAAAATATAATTAACAAATAGGTAATTAAACCTTTAAACAAATTGTGATAATGTTGGAGAAATAAAAATTGGGAAAGAGTATAATTTTAAAGCGTCTTAAGTACGTAAAGATGGATAGGGAAATGAATAAGTAGGGACTGAAAGTGCTGTTTGGTGCCGTTTTCTTTGGGATTTACCTTTACTGGAACCACCGAATTTGGAACTATTCGTTAGTGGGAAAATGGGTTGGAAAAGCGTCCACTAATGCTTTTTCTCTCTCCTTTTAGTTGTCCAAAATTTGCAGAAGTTATGTCTAATAAATCTAAATAGAAATATTTTTAGTATTTGAATTTTCCTGAATATCAGGTGCTTGTAGGCTATTTTATTAAACTCACTTTGTGCTGTCCATCAAGTTTAACGACAATTAGACCCAAGCGCATTGGCAGAGTAATCACTTTATAGAATTAAGTATTCAGACTCTCTTCATACTTAATTATGCTTCATAATTATTATTCGAACTCTTTATATGATCCTAATTTTTTGTCGATGTCTGCTATTTAATAATATCGAAGATCTTACATCAGTTGTCTTTTATATATTTTGTTACTGATTCATTCATCATTATTTTTGTATTTGCTTTGATTTACAGTTTAAAATGTCAGTGATTATACATAGTGAACAGTAAGTAATGTCAGAGGGTTATTCTTTGAGATATTTAAAACAAAATGTTTAATAGAATTTTGCTCGTTTTTTGCTTCTTATTCAAGATAAAAATTATTTTGTGTGAAACATTTTATAGCGTATTTTGAGAAAGCCATTGATTTAATTCCCAATATGCTTAGTCAATTTAAGAGAGCAGTATATTATGATATTAAATTATTGAAAGAATTTTATTTTCATTCTTTAAATATGCAAAAATTTGATCCGAACAAATGTAACTTATCGTTCTGAAAAATAAATTTTAAAATGTTACATTTGTTTGGATCAAATTTCTGAACATTTGAAGAACAAAACTAAAAATTGTTTCAATCATTTATTATCATAATACACTGCTCTCTTAAGGGGAGGCAGAGGTGCATACTTCAAAATCCACAAAATTTATCCGATTTGTTTGAAATTGATCATGGATACTAAGTATGTTATTAGTAATAGACATACCAAGTTTCAACTTTCTAAGTAGGCTACTATAGTTCTGTAAATATTAATAATTTTATAAAACTTTATATCGTTTGATATAAAATGCTCCATGCACCATTTTGTAAGAAATTTTCAATATTTCTTTTTATTTATATGTTCAGAGAAGGTATATAAATAATGATAATTATTAGTTTATTATGGGAATAATATAGTAATACAGTTATCTTGTTTTAATTTCATACTTTTAAGGGCACAAAATCAAAAACTAATATCGGAATATCAAAATAAAGATAATAAAAATGGAAAAAAACCAAATTTTCCTTTTTTTCTTCAGTTTTGTTCTAAAATTTCACCTCTGCCTCCCCTTAAATTGACAGACCATATTGGGAATTAAATCAATGATATTCTCAAAACACACTATGAAATGTTTCATAGAAAATAATTTTTATCTCGAAAAGGAAGCAAAAACGAGCAAAATTGTATTGAACTCTCTTGTTTGTAATATCTCGAAGAATAATCCTCTGAAATTAATGATATTACTTACGGTTCACCTGTATATTTAACTGGAAAGTTATTTTAAGTTTCGAGTCTTTTAAAATTATTTTAAATAGGCTAATTGGTATGAAATGTGTTAAATAGTCGCATATTGAAGCGTATTTTATATATACTTACTAATTGGCGGTGTTAAGTTTACATTTAAAATTTAATACTTTTAAATATAAATATATTTTAGTAAACTGTCTTGATAAATTTCAGACCTTTAGTGAACTTACATCGGTTCTTCCTTTCGCCTTCATGAATAAGATATGCACCGTCTATATTTTCACATTCTATTTAGGAAGCAAGGCTTGGCGTAACGGCCTTACAATATAATTCTTTTATTCAGCGCTTGAAAGCGAGGCCTCAGTACAAATAAAAGTCTACCGTGATACAGCAGAACTTTCCACTTTTCTATACCGAATCTTCAAAAAAAAAAAAATAAAATAAAAAAGAGCCTGGTGGAACCTACAATAAAAAACCTATTGTCAACTTTCATAAACTTTTGTGGAGATAAGGGCTGT